>SEYY01021671.1:7500-10000 GCA_009176605.1 Armadillidium nasatum
TCTGCAAAACTATTATAAGCCATTTTCGATTAGAAACTCTCTTTGAAAAGCCACATAAATAGTCTTATTTGCAAATTTTTATACTACTTATTCATTCCTAAAGTTTAAAAAAAAAAAACTATGCAAAAATAAATACTGAAAAATCTATATTAAAGAATTATTTACTTCACCTACCCTATAATACCTGTTACTGCCTTTAATAACACTCCATAAAAATATAATTTGAGTATTATATGGATCCCGTAATTATAAACATAAAAGTCTACTCCTCAAAAAGTTCTCTCATACTCAAACTAAAGGATATGCTCACTCATACAATTATAACCAACATATTGAAAGTAGTCAAGAGAATATTAAACGAATTACTGACAAATTTAATAATGCATGACCAAATTATAAGAAGAATATATTATTCAGAAACACAAAGGCAAAACAAATTCACATACATTTGGTAAAACAAATTCACATACACTTGGTAAAACAAATTCATATGCACTTGGTAAAACAAGTTCATATGCACTCGGTAAAACAAATTCATACACACTTTGTAAAACAAATTCACATACACTTGGTAAAAAAAATTCATTTACTCTTGGTAAAACGAATTCACATACACTTGGTAAAACAAATTCCTTTACTCTTGGTAAAACAAATTCACATACACTTGGTAAAACAAATTCATTTACTCTTGGTCAAACAAATTCATTTACATTTCTTGGTAAAACGAATTTACATACACTTGGTAAAACAATTTCACAAACACTAAGGTAAAACAAATTCACATACACTTGGTAAAACAAATTCATATTCACTTGGTAAAACAAATTCACACACACTTGGCAAAACTAATTCATATGCACTTGGTAAAACAAATTCACATACACTTGTTAAACAAATTCACATACACTTGTAAAACAATTCACATACACTTAGTAAAACAAATTCACATACACTTGGTAAAGTAAATTCATATTCACTTGGTAAAAAAAATTCACATACACTTGGTAAAACAAATTCACACACACTAAGGTAAAACAAATTCACATACACTTTGTAAAACAAATTCACATTACTATCATTATCATCATCATTATTATTATCATCATTATTATTATTATTATTATTATTATTATTATTATTATTATTATTATTATTATTATTATTATTATTATTATTATTATTATTATTATTATTATTATTATTATTATTATTATTATTATTATTATTTTATTATTTTATATTATATTATTATTATTATTATTATTATTATTATTATTATTATTATTATTATTATTATTATTATTATTATTATTATTATTATTATTATTATTATTATTATTATTATTATTATTTATTATTATTATTATTATTATTATTATTATCATGAAACTAGATCAGCTGAGGATTAAGGCAATTCTCTATTTTATACTCTATTAGAGTTAATCATAGTTTCTCTTATGAAATATATTTTAATAATTAATTATAATTATAAATTTTAATTATAAATTACGATTTTAATTATAATTTTTTTTCTAAGTATAAAAAATGGTATAAACGTATGTGGGCGTAAATATAATTCCTATTTCAAGTCAGGTTGTTGGAAAATTATATTTATTAATATTATTATGATTATTACTATTATTATTGTTATTAATTTTTATTATTATTATTATTATTATAATTTTTATTATAATATTACCTTATTATTATTATTATTATTATTATTATTATTATTATTATTATTATTATTATTATTATTATTATTATTATTATTATTATTATTATTATTCCGCTTATTTTAGTTATAAATGACAATGTAATTGTAATTTTATTTTTCATTATTAATATTATTATAATTGTTATTTTAATAAAAATAATCACCATTATTTTAATCATTATTAATAACATTATTTTTATTATTATTGTTATTTTTCTTACTAATATAATATTATTATTATTATTATTATTATTATTTTTTTTATTATTTTTTTTTTTTTTTTTTTTTTTTTTTTTTTTTTTTTTTTTTTTTTTTTTTTTTTTTTTTTTTTTTTTTTTTTTTTTTTTTTTTTTTATTTTATTATTATTATTATTATTATTATTATTATTATTATTATTATTATTATATTAATTATTATTATTATTATTATTATTATTTTATATTTTTATATTATTAATTTAACAAAAAAAAAAAAAAAAAAAAAAAAAATATTTTTTATTTTTAATATATATATATATATATATATATATATTATATATATATAATATATATATATATATATATATATATATATATATATATATATATATATATATATATATATATATATATATATGCTGTAAAACCTTCTTATATTGGAATCCTGGTGAGGATATTGATCGTGTCTCTCTTTTTGTAAATAAATATGTTTTCGTTTTACTGATGACGAAGAGAAGAGAAAATATTTGACGTAAGAAATGATGAAAAAAAAATATGAAAGAAATAACTAAAAGAGTCTATAAG
>SEYY01021671.1:35000-37500 GCA_009176605.1 Armadillidium nasatum
GTGTGTGTGTGTGTGTGTGTGTGTGTGTGTGTGTGTGTGTGTGTGTGTGTGTGTGTGTGTGTGTGTGTGTGTGACAAGGGAAAATTGAGGCAAAGATTAAATTTCTGAAGTACAGGTCAAGATATATTGAACTTTACTTTTTTTCCCCTCATCTCTTTCTCTCATCTGATATCACTTTCTCTTCCTCTCTTTCTGTCAACGTCTCTTTCTCTGTATATCTCTGTTTCTCTCGGTCTCTCTGTCACTCTTTCTGTCCTTGTCTTATTTGTCTGAAACATATATTAAAGAAGTTACATGGTAAGATTAGGTAAAAATGTATCGTTATTATATTCACAAGATTTTCTTTCCTTCTCAAATTCATGTGACTAAATCAATATTGTGGAGGACCAATTTTTAGATGTTTTTGTTATTTTAATTTTTCATAATTAACGTATTGAAAAGGTCATAAGGTTGTATGGAGATGTTTTTCACTATTTTGCTACAATGTAAACAAGATTACAATGGAATGAGAATAACTTTGTTTGCTTCGAACGCTTGCCGCTTGCCGCTTGCCGATTGCCGATTGCCGATTGCCGCTTGCGTCTGGCCACTTGCCAGTTGTCATTTGCCAGTTGATATTTGCCGCTTACTACTTACATTTTGCCACTAACAGCTCGCCACTTGAAGGGTATGCAAGGAAGGGTGAAAAAGTGTTTTAGTTTACAATTGATTCAATTCAAGCAGCGCTTTCGAAGTTCCCAAAAGGGGAGCAGTATTCCATTCAATGTTGGAACAGTTTATAAGAAGAAAATTAATTCAACAACCTCCATAAAATCCTCAATATAATTAAAACTTTTTTTTAGCAATAATTACTTTATGATGCAGCCAACAAAATATTTTCCTTTATATTATGATTACACTGCAAAAATTGTCCTAACGATTCGTTGGGACAAGCGGGAAAAAATGCCAGTAAAATTTTCAATAAAGTCGCTTCACCAATTTATTTCCTAATAAGAAAATTACTGAAAAAATTTGTTGTGACATTTATGATACTTGTCCCAACGATTCTTTGGGGCAATTTTTGAAATTATATTTATATGAATACAATATAAATAAAAGAGCGTACTGTAAGGGAGACAAGAGATCTTCAAGATATTTTTTTATGGAAATGCCGTGGCATAAAGGTTGAGAAAGGAACACCCTAGATACGTTCCCCTCCTCGAATAGGGCAATACTTGTGAAGTGCGAAAATTTTATAAAAAAAAAAATCCAAATTTTAGGACAAAACTACGGGAAAATTGAGTATAATAGATATTTAAATTATGTTTAAATAATATTCGAATAATAAAAATAATAATAATAATAATAATAACAATAATAAAAATAATAATAATAATAATAATAATAATAATAATAATAATATTAATAATAATAACAATAATAATAATAATTACAAACAAAATCTTATATCACTATAAATTAATACATTATAATTTATTATAATTTAGAATAATTTATTATAATTTAATGCATATATTATAATAAATTATTATAATTTAATTTAAAGAGTTGCCTTAATATAATTTGCAATAATTTGGAACAATTTATTATAAAGTATAATAAATTACAATAATTTAAATTATTATAATTTAATTATAATTTATATTTACTTATAATTTATTGTAAAGTATAATAAATTACAGTAATTTAAATGATTATAATTTAATTATAATATATTTACTATAATTTATTGTAAAGTATAATAAATTACAGTAATTTAAATGATTATAATTTAATTTTAAAATATGTCATACGCTCAATTTCTCTAATGTATGCAAATGACATTGTTTTCTCAATAATACGTACATAAGTGCGTACACACCCAACAAAGATGTTATCCAATAACAATCTGTCTCTTCCAATAATTTTAATTAATTAACGCAATGGGAAAGGACTGACAAAGGAAACATAATAATAATAATAATAATAATAATAATAATAATAATAATAATAATAATAATAATAATAATATAATAATTAATAAGATAATAATAATAATAATAATAATAATAATAATAATAATATACAGTAATGATAATAAAAATAGCAATAATAAATAAAATAATAATGATAATGATAATAATACTGAAAATAATAATTATAAGTAATTAAAATAATAATAATAATAATAATAATAATAATAATAATAATAATAATAATAATAATAATAATAATAACAAAATTTGAACACAATAAAAATAATTTTAAAATACTTACAAATAATAAAATGTAATAATAATAATAATAATAATAATAATAATAATAATAATAATAATAATAATAATAATAATAATAATAATAATAATACAAATAATAATAATAAAATAAATAATAATAATATAATAATAATAAATAAAATAAGTAAAATAAATAAATAATAAATAATAAATAAACTAATTAATAATAATAATAATAATAATAATAATAATAATAATAATAAATAATACAAAAATAATTAAAA
>SEYY01021671.1:50000-55000 GCA_009176605.1 Armadillidium nasatum
TTTTGCTTTTAGTGTTAATATTATTAGAAATAGTATTGTAAATATTCTGAATATTGAATATAACTATTGTTAATTTTTGCTTTTAGTGTTAGTATTATTAGAAATAGTATTGTAAATATTCTGAATATTGAACATAACTATTGTTAATTTTTGCGTTTAGTGCTAATATTATTAGGAATAGTACTGTAAATATTCTGAATATTGAATATAATTTTTTTAATATTTGTTTTTATTATTTTAATATTGTTAGAAATAATATTGTAAATATTCTGAATATTGAATATTACTATTGTTAATTTTTTGCTTTTAGTGTTAATATTGTTAGAAATAGTATTGTAAATTTTTTGAATTTTGTATATTTTAATATTTTTTACTATTACTATGATGAGTTTTTGTTTTTTAATGTTAATATTATCTCATAATAGTTTTGTTAATATTCAAATTTTGCTCTGTTTAATACTTTTTTGGTTGATAATACTTTTAATATTACCATTGTGAATATTTTATATATTATTTTTAATATTGTTGAAAATAGCGTATTGTCAATCCTTAATCTTACTCTTTTTTATTTTAAAGTTAATATTCTTAATATTATTTTTGTCAATAGTTTAAATTTTATTGTTAATAATGTTAAAAACAGTAATAACAGTATATTTTATATTTTATAGATTCTAAAATTTTATTACTACTATTGCAAATATTGTATGTTTCCTTGTTTCGATTATTACAATGGTATATTTTATTGTTACTCTTGTTAAAACTGTATTGCTTATTTTTTATTTTACAGTACAACATTTATAATTCATTACCATTTTTATTATGGTTATCTTATATATATATATATATATATATATATATATATATATATATATATATATATATATATATATATATATATATATATATATATATATATATATATATATATATATATATATATATATATATATATATATATATATATATATATATATATATATATATATATATATATATATATATATATATATATATATATATATATATATATATATATATATATATATATATATATATATATATATATATATATATATATATATATATATATATATATATATATATATATATATATATATATATATATATATATATATATATATATATATATATATATATATATATATATATATATATATATATATATATATATATATATATATATATTATATATATATATATATATATATATATATATATATATTATATATATATATATATATATATATATATATATATATATATATATATATATATATATATATATATATATATATATATCTTGGAACCAATACACGGGAGGCATAAAAATGACTACTTTATAAAGAGAATTTCTCATTAAAGTTAGTCCACGTTGATCTAATTAATTAAGGCCACTCAATTGCAATTATTAAACTTTCGATTAAACTCCGCTGCAAGAATTAACTTGTTGGAAATGACGTCACGATTTTGAAATGATGTAACTTTGTTGTTTTTTGTTTATATATATATATATATATATATATATATATATATATATATATATATATATATATATATATATATATATATATATATATATATATATATATATATATATATATATATATATATATATATATATATATATATATATATATATATATATATATATATATATATATATATATATATATATATATATATATATATATATATATATATATATATATATATATATATATATATATATATATATATATATATATATATATATATATATATATATATATATATATATATATATATATATATATATATATATATATATATATATATATATATATATATATATATATATATATATATATATATATATATATATATATATATATATATATATATATATATATATATATATATATATATATATATATATATATATATATATATATATATATATATATAATGTATATAATATTATATAGTTTTTATGTTTAAGTTTAAGTTTATGTATGGGTGTTTGTGTATCTGTTAATGTATTCTTATATGTCTGTGTGTAAATGTGTATTTATTTATTAATTTTCTATACTACACATACTAATAACCTGCTTATTTTGTACTGCGTTTACAACCAACTATTTTTGCTTATAATTCAGTCAAGTTATGTTCTCTTGTAATGTTCATTTAACCTCTACCAAATAGTATAACGATTTATTTAATTATGTGCTCCTACTTTAGTTATATTATTTTGTTTTATTAATTGTGAATCAATTTTATTGTTTGTTTATAGTGTCAATTTGTTTTGTTTCTCTTTCTAGAAAATTTGATAATGGATTTGGACTTAATCCGAAACGTCATTATTTCATATATTTATATATTTAATGATTTGTTAATTAAATCGTTGTTATTAATCGTAAATTATTCATCATTGTTTGATGATGTTACCTGCGCTGTTTGCAACATGGTTTATTTTATATATATATATATATATATATATATATATATATATATATATATATATATATATATATATATATATATATATATATATATATATATATAATTTTTTTACCTCGAACGTATGAATCATTTATAAATAAAAAAGAAACTACATAAAAGAGAAATTTTATGAGAATTATAATAAAAAGAAACATTCTTAAACATGTCTTTGATGATATGTTTTATTTCCCCATTAATGAAAATTGAAAGAACAAAAACATGTTAAAAAATAGATATAAATAAACACAAATACACAAAGGATATATATATATATATATATATATATATATATATATATATATATATATATATATATATATATATATATATATATATATATATATATATATATATATATATATATATATATATATATATATATATATATATATATATATATATATATATATATATATATATATATATATATATATATATATATATATATATATATATATATATATATATATATATATATATATATATATATATATATATATATATATATATATATATATATATATATATATATATATATATATATATATATATATATATATATATATATATATATATATATATATATATATATATATATATATATATATATATATATATATATATATATATATATATATATATATATATATATATATATATATATATATATATATATATATATATATATATATATATATATATATATATATATATATATATATATATATATATATATATATATATATATATATATATATATATATATATATATATATATATATATATATATATATATATATATATATATACGTGTTACTTTCATGCAGAAAATAAAATGGCGTACGAAAACTTAATTATGAACTAAAAACGGAAGAAAATTTTTAATTTTTATCTTTTGTGATACAAAGAATTTTTTAAAAAAAATATTTTAGTTTAAATTTAAAATTTCTTTCATTAATTAGACAAAGAAATATAATTAATTAATTATAATTAATAGTTATAGTTTGCTATACCATTAGAAAGTGTTCCAGATCCAGCTCCAGAACCAGCTTAAACTCTAGCTCTGCCTCTAAACTCGTCTACGGCTCCGGCTTTAAACTCGTCTCCGGCTCCGGCTCCGGCACCAATTGAACATTCAGCAATTTTCCTACTTCCAATTTGGACAGAATGATTCATTCATCCAATCTGATTTAATATCTGTTGGAAGCCAAGAGGAACTGCTTCCCATAACAGTCTGTAATTCAACGTTCCCACATCATCATCTGCGAGTTCACGGCCTCTCTTAATCGTGCTTTTTCCACTAAATCTTTTCCGGTTTGTCCTAGTACATTCTTCATTAATTTCTGTAATATTCGCAAAACTCTTTTGTAATTTCTCTCTGTCTCTCTGTCTCTCTCTCTCTGTCTCTGTCTGTCTGTCTCTGTCTGTCTGTCTGTCTGTCTCTCTGTCTGTCTGTCTGTCTCTCTCTGTCTGTCTGTCTCTGTCTCTCTCTCTCTCTCTCTCTCTCTCTATATATATATATATATATATATATATATATATATATATATATATATATATATATATATATATATATATATATATATATATATATATATATATATATATATATATATATATATATTATGTTATGAAAGCCAATATAATTTTACTAATTCATGTTACATGAGCAATAAGTTTCAATTTAATTCATTTACAATCCATCGAGATGACAATCCAAATCATATTACAAAGGTTCAATATAAAATTTTTGTTGGAAAAAAAAAAAAAATTTGTTGGTCCTGTCGAAGGACTCGCTTCTAATTCAATTGTCGGTTTTAATATTTTTCTTTATTGTTTGTCCACTTGTTGCTGTTTTTGTTGTTGTTGTTGTTGTTGTTGTTGTTGCTGGAATTAGATTTCCAGAAATAGTTTTCTCAGGATCGATGAAATGAGAAAAGATTTTGTCACGTGACAACAAGTGCACACTCACACTCACACACACACACACACACACACACACACACACACACACACACACACACACACACACACACACTGAGCTATTTTATTTTAAACTGGTCGACAGAATTAAGAATGTATAATATTCGACAAAATAGTCTACATATTCAAATTGAAAAAAGGGAAATAATCGACAAAATTATTTGTCCAAATCATCGACACGATTAAACTGATGGGTAAAATTTCCGTCAAATTGACCTTTTTACTTGTCGATCATTTGTACTTTCGACAATTTTGGTCTTGTTTCTCTTGTTATATTTTTATAACTTATTGAATTGCTTGTATATTATTATTATTACATATTTCTTGCAACATTGCAATTCAATGTTCTTTCCTGTCCCTTTTTTTGAAAGGGAAGAACCTCGGTGGAGACTTAACCCATTTGTGGTGGTGGTGGGAGGGGGGAGGGGGGAGCGTAGCCCCTCAGCTTTTCATTTTTTCGTTCTCTTTCTTTTCCTCATTTTAAGAGTCGACTTGGAGGGATGGTTCAATTCCCATAG
>SEYY01021671.1:67500-70000 GCA_009176605.1 Armadillidium nasatum
GAAAAATATCTCCAATGATACTGCTCACACTGGTTAAATGTAAGCAGATCATGATATAAGGTTTCTTCGCAATTTGTATAAGTTTAAGCTTAGTCTATTCTTTCTCTAAATCTTTTGAATGTAGATACATGTTTTTATAATTGTTTGAACGATTTAAATTGCACTCCTAATTTTAATACTTAAAACGTGAATATTTTGTGATACTCATTTTTGGGGACTTGGATTAATCTAAATTTTTTTGAATTAAAAGAGATATTTTTTTTGAAACTTTTTGTAACATCATTTCAAAGACACCACAATCAAAATTTAAGAAATTAATTTGGGGATTTCTTGGTTGGTAAGGATCTTGAACAAAATTGATAATTATTATTTTTCTATGCGATGCATATTTCTAATGTTAAATTTTTCCTTATATGTTTTTTTTTAATGTTTTTAACTTTTTTGGGGATGGGCCCGAGACCGAGGTCAGATAATTAATTTTTTAACTATGCAATAAAATGTCTCTGGGCAGAGTCGGATTCGGGGTAGAGAAATTTTAAAATGTTTAAGCCAGAGCCGATGTCGGAGCCAGCCTCATAAAATTATCGACTTTGTTAAGATCCAATGAGATGTGACTTTACGTGAATTAGTGTAACAGTGAAGTACAGGACGATACGAGATGGTGCGAGATGGGTCGTGACGGGACGAGATGAGATGGTACGAGAAGGGGCGAGACGAGATATGTAGGGACGAAATGGTACGAGATGGGGCGAGAAGGTACGAGACGGTTTAAGTCAGAACAAGGCGAAATTAGAGACGAGACGGAGTGAGACGGAACGAGACGCATGGCAAAGGACGATATGAGATGGTACGAGATGGGTCAAGACGGGACGAGACGAGATGGTACAGGACAGTAGGAGATGAGATAAGTCTGGACGAAACGGGTTGAGACAGAACGATATGAAATGAGTAGAGACGAGACGGGTGAGACGAAATGAGACGCATGGCACAGGGCGAGATGGGATGACACGAGAGGAGACAGAATGAGTCAGAATAAGAGGAGACGTCTTCGTAACATTTGATTTTCAGTGAAGGAAAAAAATAAAACGATTAAAATATATGAAAAATAATTTAAAAAATTTAAATTTTCAAATTAAATTAATATAAACATTTTCTTACCGAGAATCCGTAAAAATCTGAAAAATCTACGAAATAATTTGCTTCTGATCGTTCAACTTTTCTTGAAATTGTCAATTTTCTTGATTTCATTCCAATTACATTGACTTCTTATTTATGTCAAAATTTAATAAGTAGCTTTGGGACTCGGTCTATATATATATATATATATATATATATATATATATATATATATATATATATATATATATATATATATATATATATATATATATATATATATATATATATATATATATATATATATATATATATATATATATATATATATATATATATATATATATATATATATATATATATATATATATATATATATATATATATATATATATATATATATATATATATATATATATATATATATATATATATATAATATATATATATATATATATATATATATATATATATATATATATATATATATATATATATATATATATATATATATGTATATAATATATGGAAATATTGAAACTTCTAGAGAACTTCTGGTCAATAAAGGATAGGGAATTCGACGTAGTCAGAACAAATGAGGAATAATTCTTCTCATGGTTCTAGAGGCTGGGAACCTTTTAAACCAGTTTTTTTTTCTTCCCGTGTACGATTGCAGGAATATGAAGTTTCTGCAGCCGACACCACCCTGCATCTTGCGGGATATAGTGTAGAGTATATAAATATATATATATATATATATATATATATATATATATATATATATATATATATATATATATATATATATATATATATATATATATATAATATATATATATATATATATATATATATATATATATATATATATATATATATATATATATATATATATATATATATATATATATATATATATATATATATATATATATATATATATATATATATATATATATATATATATATATATATATATATATATATATATATATATTATATATATATATATATATATATATATATATATATATATATATATATATATATATATATATATATATATATAATATATATATATATATATATATATATATATATATATATAATATATATATATAAATATATAACTATTTAGAGTTTTAGACTAAACCATATTAATTAGTAAATTAGTTTAAAATATGTTTTAAAATTTCAAATTATAAAAGCTTTGAAAGAGAAAGAAAGTTGTTTTGAGGTTTAACCTTTTTTAACCTTTTTACCTTTTTATTTAATCTTATTTAACCTTTTTTTTATGTTATAAAACTGAGAGGTTGATGAGAATGAATTTACTTCGAAAGGTTTAATTCCTTGTATTTTTCATTTAATTTTTATTTTGATAATT
>SEYY01021671.1:75000-77500 GCA_009176605.1 Armadillidium nasatum
TAATTATATGGCCGAGTTTTTAAAAGGCAGTTCTTTATTTCTCTTCGGAGGATGTTTCGTTAGGTTCGCGACATTCTGAAGACTTTTTATTAATATCATCGTTCTCTAGAATATATCTGATCTTATTCTCTCTCTAGAAGACTGTTTATCTTTGAAGCTTCTTGTAGATGGATTTATCCTCTACCTGAAGGTCAGAGGCTTACTCTTACCTAAAGGTCAAGAGCTCCATTTAGTTCTTTATTTAGTTGTCTTCTTTCTGGAGTCTTCTATAATTGAGTCTTCTATCGTTGAGTCTTCTATCGTTGAACTAGCAATCTTGACTGACCAGAATGGTGTTCCATGGAATAATTGTTCTTTTCGATGTTTAACCCTTTCTTCTTATAATCGTAGAGCTTAAACTCTCTACGACTATCATAATAATTTTACTATTATAAAATTTACTTTAATTACGAAAATATAAAATCTAACATTAAAATAATTACGCGTTTGGAGCTCAATATTTGTGAATGAATTTAAGATTCACAAATATAAATAAACAACATGATATATTTAAAAGGAACGCAAAAGTTCAGAAACTGAACTTTTACATTTCTCCCTTTCTTAAAATATATCATGTTTCTATTATTAATTTCATTTCAGAAGAAATCAGAAGTAGATTATAAGATAAAATATGATCCTGGATAATAACCTTTTCTCGTATAACCTCTTCTCAAAAAAAAAAAATCTTGTGTTCTTCTAGCATCTGAGTCTTCCATGCAGAGTTCTTCATCCGATAATCCTTAGACTAAACTATTTCCCAATATTGAAACTAATATCCTAAAGATATTTCCACCAATAAAAAAAAATTGATATCTTATTCAAAAGATATCCCGGTCTCTGAGTAGGATGTAATAAGCGCTCTATTCATCCTAGTCACAAGGCGGTCCTATAATTGGGCGTATCCGAAGAATTACATACCAACCAGGTTATAAACCTACATAGGAACTTTTCCGCGAGACCAACCAGATATACATGACTGTTTAGGCCACTACATCATAAACCACGTATATACGCTTTCTTGATCTTCATTAAGTTTCTTAGTCTAAATTTCTTTCTTGACTTCTCTGCAACATCATTCCTGAACACGATGATCTTTCCAAAAATAAATAACAATAAATGATTATGTATTCTACCTTCTTCCTTCTTCTTCTTCTTATGTTTTCCTTAAGTTAATTTAATTAATAATCTAATCACATTTCTAATTTCTAAATATTCTTATGTTTCCTTGGTTTTAAATTTTTATTCTTAAATGATCCAATAGAATTTAATTCGCTTTGGTGATTTTGACTTTCTCATAATACTTGAGAAATTATTAATTCTGAGTTTTTTCTTCTGCCATAATTATTTATAACGATATCCTTTTGTCATATTTGAGTTCTTCGTTGTGAGCTCAAATATTACTATTTGTCGCTTATCTCGTCTCTAGTATCTCTGGTATTTCGTCAACTAGGTTTTCATCGCTAGATTTCGTCGCTGGATCTTGTCGCTAGCTAGATCTTGTCGCTACGTCTTGTCGCTATATCTTGTCGCTATATCTTGTCGCTATATCTTGTCGCTATATCTTGTCGCTATATCTTGTCGCTATGTTTTTAATATTCGTCGCTGTAGTCCCACCGCTTGCTAACCAATTTAAAGTTTTTATAACGACAGTCCCGCCGCTATGCCACCAATTTAAAGAATTTATAACTACAGCAGTAGGATGATAGAGAAATATTTCATAAGTTAATAATTCTTTAATTTAATTCTATGGTAGCGTGAATTAATTATATGGCCGAGTTTTTAAAAGGCAGTTCTTTATTTCTCTTCGGAGGATGTTTCGTTAGGTTCGCGACATTTTAGATTTATCGGTGTTCACTTCTCTTCTGAAGACTTTTTAGTAATATCGTCGTTCTCCAGAAATAATCTGATCTCTCTCTCGCCTGACGGCCAAGAGTTTCTAGAAGACTATTTGCTTTGAAGTTCTTGTAGATGGATTTATCTTTGAAGCTTCTTGTAGATGGATTTATCCTCTACTTGATAGTCAGAGGCTTACTCTTACCTAACGGTCAAGAGTTCCATTTAGTTCTTTATCTAGTTGTCTAGATAAATTATTTTAGAAAATTATTTTAGAAAAGTTCTAAAATAATTGGTGATGAAATCTATATTCATTCAGGAGAAGATAAAATAGATCACTTAGAATATTGAAAAGTTCTAAAATAATTGGTGATGAAATCTATAATTCTTTTTTTCATCTGGTGCCAAACCAGGTATTTTATATGGACTTCCAAAAGTTCATAAACTTCTTCAATTCAATTTTATTTTTACAATCTCCCAAAATTATATAAGCTTACTAAAAATGAATACAATTAAAGATACGTTCTCTTTCGTCACAGAAATCTAAAATTTTCAGGAAGCTAATAAATATAATTTGGTAAGTTTCGACGTTGAAAGGTTATATAGATATGTGCCTTTGAGAGAAAAA
>SEYY01021672.1:0-60000 GCA_009176605.1 Armadillidium nasatum
GGCTTTGCCCGTGAATGGTGGTAATGTGTAAAAAAAAAAATATAAATATATAGAAAGACGAGTGACTCGATCAATAATTCGAAATGTAGAAAGTGCCTGGAGAGATTTAATTGTGAGAGCGAAAGAGTTGATATGACGACAATCCCTACACAATACCTTTTCTAGGAGAGCTGTATGAGTGGAACCACTCCAAATGTAAGAGGTGCCTCCATATAAGAGGCAAACATTACCCTTGTAAAAAGCAAATGGCTGAGGTAGCATGACAAAGAATTTCCAAAGAAAATCCAACCTCATACAAGCTTGTTTACATATAGAAGTAATGTAATCCCTCCAAGAAAGATAACGAGAATATTAGGGACAGAAGCTATAAAAACTTGGGTAGCTGAAATATGCTTAGTTTTATTTAAAAGACCTGAAAGAGAAGGCTAGGAATTAGCGTTACAATTGAATAGTTTAAGTGACTTACTATGATTTTTTTCTAAGATTGTTGCTTCTTGAAGTTCTTTAATATAATATACAAATTTACTATATTTAAGAACACTAGAGGTATACATTAGAGTAGAAGTCAATTGAAATGACAGTGAGAAAGAGGTGAAAAAGAAGACTTGTAACGAACAAGCAAAAATATAAAAAAAAGAAACACACACACATTTCATAAAAACATCTGAACGCGACAATAAATTTGAAAAAGTGTTTATTTTTTAACAGGCAGCTTGTTAAGGTGCCAAACTGAGACTGCCATATCGACACAAAAAAACAAACCTCTATGAAAGAGAACTTCTCCAATATAAAGGAAAACTTAAAATATATAAAGTATATACACTAGATAAAATACTGAAAGCACATGAACAGTTTTTATAAAGAATGTTTGTTATTTATTTTTTTTCCGAAAATGTCATATTTGTGCGAAAGGTTGCATCACGTTAAAAGATGGAAGAGTAACTAAGTTTATTGAGGCATTGAAAACAAATTATGCTCCAATTACAAATACGAGAAAGATCAGAGGTTAGCTAGATTCTCCAGATCCACCATTTCAAAATAAAAATGCTAATAAATGGCTGATCAGTAGTTTCCACATGATGCGTGTTCCAGAGACTTATTTCGCGTGGTAGATCGAACTATGTATGACAGAGTTAGAGTTAGCGAGACAGGAATTTCAGATCCAGTCGGTGATGGATTATCAGGATTACAAGCTGTAATGAAGTGCCAATAGAGACAGTGCTAGTTGTAACTATATAGTCCTGGAGAATGATGTGAATTTTGAAAGGTAATTACGTACAGGTATCATAGAAGTAACTATATGGCTATATGGGAGGGTCTATTCACATCCTTTGAAATATTTTGATTTTAATTAAAAACAATACAATATAATATATATATATATATATATATATATATATATATATATATATATATATATATATATATATATATATATATATATATATATATATATATATATATATATATATATATATATATATATATATATATATATATATATATATATATATATATATATATATATATATATATATATATATATATATATATATATATATATATATATATATATATATATATATATATATATATATATATATATATATATATATATATATATATATATATATATATATATATATATATATATATATATATATATATATATATATATATATATATATATATATATATATATATATAATATATATATATATATATATATATATATATATATATATATATATATATATATATATATATATATATATATATATATTATATATATATATATATATATATATATATATATATATATTATATATATATATATATATATATATATATATATATATATATATATATATATATATATATATATATATATATATATATATATATATATATATATATATATATATATATATATATATATATATATATATATATATATATATACAACTAGTAGTAATAAAAATATGCTTGTATCGAAAACATTCGCTTCATCACTGTACATTAGTCGTACGTATATATTTTCCTGTTAAAATATAGAATTTTGCTTAATTGTTTATGATATGCAGATATTCTTAATTAAAAGTGATAAATTGTTTCGAATTGAAGTGTATAGCTATATTAAAATGGAAACTCGAACTAGAAAATCTACTTTCCGGGAAGTCAGTGCAAGCTATAATTGAATTGTATGCAAGATTCTCTCTTTGGCGCTTCAGTTGAAGTCCCCCTATGCACGCATGGGAGCTCGTTTTACCTAGCTCTCTCCTTAGTTTCTTAATCTGCACTGCCACAAATGCGACACTACACCAAAGTCAACTTACTTTTCCTAGGAAAACCTCTTCAGGATTCCATATGCTAAATTGGTTTACCGAACCAGTTAATGTATTTTCTTAGAAATTACTTTAGAAGTTAAGGGTAATAGCTTGACTGAGGTTTAACTTTTGAAAAAAAGATTCTCGATAGACATTTTTCCCAGTGGAAAAGTTAACATAGTCACCCTAAAGATTAAGACCTACTCCCAGATCGGCAACACTGAGAAGTTACTTTGAAATATCAGTAAGACTTTCTATTGAGAATTGCCCTGTTGAAACATTTTATTACAGTGAAATTTCTGATATCAAAGAGAGTAACGATAAACCTAGACAGCGAACTCGATTACATTGCAGAATCCATTGGATATTCTAGAATTAATTCCAAGCATTTCTGAGTTCGTCATTCAATTCGACTTGGACGTCCAGTAGTTATTTAAAATATTCAAATATCTAGTTTTGTTAATTATTGGAGGGGGTCAATAAAATATTTTAAGTAATATGATTTAATAAATCAACTAATTTAAACACATGAAACTAATTCTAAAACCTAGTTTTCGTCAATAATTTTAGGTTTATTTGTAAACTAAGTTTTCACTTATTTGTTAGATATAAGACATTTGAATATTGTAAAATACTATTATTGTTATTCTCGCTACTTACTATAATTATTTGTTCTTTTATAAATCTCATTGATTTTAAAAAAAAGAGAAGACAATAATAATAATAATATTAATACCAGTTTACAATACTCACGTACCATAATATCTTACAAAGGAGTGGGAATGTCATTCACAAATGAACTTAAAATTATATTGATAAAAACCTCAGGTTTTAAAACTAGTTGCTTCGTTTGTAAGTTAGTTGGTTTATTGAACCTTGTTGCACAAAATACGTCAGACTCGAATAGCTAATTCAAAAATATAAAGTCTTCGTTAGTTAGACATGTACCTGTAAAGTAAACGAATCTTTATAAGTCAAAAACGATACATTTTTTTTTTATTTTTGAGTAATTATATCTGTGACGACGTAGCACACTAGATAGCTGCTATACTAGGGTGGAAAACCCACGACAGCAACATCGCGTAGTCAAATATAAACAATAATGACTCCGGTAATATTTAGATCATAAAAAGTAAATACCATTTCTGAAAGCGAAAACATTACGAAAATAGTATTTTGACAATACGTAAGAGGCGATCACTGAATGGTATATTGTAAGGCAAGTAAAAACACGCGAGTGGTGGCCGATAATGCATCACAATCAAAAACGATATGAACGGACAGAGGGGCATGCGAGATGTAGGACGGAAAAACAGAAAGGGGTTGAGGGGGTTCTCTTGACATTAGATAACTGTTTTGGAATATATATATATATATATATATATATATATATATATATATATATATATATATATATATATATATATATATATATATATATATATATATATATATATATATATATATATATATATATATATATATATATATATATATATATATTGAATTAACACTATTGCTATTAATAATATGGTAAGAAATATGAAATTATCATGCTGAAGAAAGTTAGTAAAAGAAAATGGACAGCACAACACAAAGATCTTTTAGGGCAAAGGTTACATGATTTTTAAAACACCTGATATCAATGAAGAATATTTATTCTTGTAAACTTATTAAATTCCAATGTTACTATATATATATATATATATATATATATATATATATATATATATATATATATATATATATATATATATATATATATATATATATATATATATATATATATATATATATATATATATATATATATATATATATATATATATATATATATATATCACCACACACTAACGGGCAAAGCCCTATTCATTGAGGGGGTGTTAATTTTATATATATATATATATATATATATATATATATATATATATATATATATATATATATATATATATATATATATATATATATATATATATATATATATATATATATATATATATATATATATATATATATAAATATTGGTTTTAATCTTCCTTCAAACATTGAGCAACATAGCTCACACAGTACTGCTGAACATAATCTTGAATATGGAAATAATTTTTTTCTATCTCATTTTCCTAGCTTCTGAGTTTTAAATTATTTTCTTGTTGTTTTAAATACAAATAAATTTTTTTCAATTCATCTTGAGATACATCAGTGTGACCTTTATATGCTAACACAGTTTCCAGAAAGCCAATGACCCGTTTGTCATCCATACCATTTGTGGCATTTAACAACGATTCAATTTCTAATCCATAAGAATCAAAAAGATCTGAATCATTCTCTTGTTCCTGAAGTAAATGAAAGAAACGTTCCAGATTATCGAGGGCTTCCTGAAATTGAATATGGTCTCGTGAAGATTCGTCACAGTCCCGAAGGAGTTTCAGAATTTTAGATTTTATTAACTCTAAAATAATTTTGGAGTCTTCATCAATACTATTAAAAGGATTTGTTCCATTTCTTATGTCTTCAACTACCTTTGAATGGATAGCTGACAATGTCACTCCAAGTGCACCCAGTCTATCTGAAATTTTACTAAGTGAGAAAGTAATACCAGCAATTCCATTATAGCTTTCATCGGCCGAAGGACTACTAGTATCTACCACGGGAATGCTTGTCATGGGCGAACTATATATATTTTCTTTTTCTTTTAATTCTAGAGATGGACTTAACATCCTGTTGTTTGAATTACTCGAGGATATCCGCGTATCAGTAATGAAATAAATATCTTTATCGCTAGAATCCTCAAACTTTGAGGGCTCTTTCCAATTATTATTTGCAACACTTTCTTCAATAGGTGAATCAGACAATGTTGAGGTTGTAGATGACAAAGATTTTTTCTCTGCCAAAAATATTTTTTGTTTCTCCTCCCAAGAAGTATGACAAAGTTGTTCCAACTTCTCCAGAAAGTATTTTTCCCAGTCTAATTGGGAGTATTTGGCCCCTTTACCTTGCTGCATTAAATCGTAAAGCCACAACTGTCTGTGATGATCATATTCAGGATAACTCTCTGGAATTTTACGATATTTATCCCATTCTTTAACGTGGTTGTCCCATAAAAGTTGCATACCTTCCTGATCTTTTGAATCGTATCTGAAAAAATACAATACAGAAAGTAATCTACAACTTTTATTATTATTATTATTATAATAATAATAATAATAATAATAATAATAATAATTAGTAAAATTCCCTATTTGAAGTAGTCAAAAATATTATTCAAGAAATATAATAGCAGTAAAAACATGCAGAATTAATTTTCTGAACAATACAAGTAATTGATGATGACACTAAAATCTCATGTGCGAAACTTCATTGATATGTAATCTTTAAAAAATATCTAACAAACCACTCCAAAATATTGAGAATCGTTCTATAATTTCCTTCCAAAATTCACCTCTTTTACCCTAGATTGAATCTCTAAAATATTTAATTTTAACCTTTTATTCATTTAATCTCTGTTATATTCCCTAGTTACATTGACATAAACTCTCAAACACCATCAACCAGAAGATGTATTTTGATTCGTACTCGTCCTTTAGGTTTCATCTGATCTCTGTCTTTTTTATTTACACCAAAGCAATATATATATATATATATATATATATATATATATATATATATATATATATATATATATATATATATATATATATATATATATATATATATATATATATATATATATATATATATATATATATATATATATAGGGATGGAGTGAAATATCGGTATCGGTAAGTAACAGCAAATAACAAATACCGATAATTTTTAATATAAATATATAAAAATATATTATATATATATATATATATATATATATATATATATATATATATATATATATATATATATATATATATATATATATATATATATATATATATATATATATATATATATATATATATCCCCATACCCATACAAACATCTCTAGCCAAACTGAGATGCGGTCACACCCAAACCTCCAATACTACAAACACAGATTTCAAATAACTCAAGCCACCATCCCTATTTGTGTCAGGTGTGGCACAGAGTCTGAAACTATCTCACTTCCTTTTAACCTACCCTTCAAATTTACATCCCAGAGTTGCCTGGGGGATCTTCGCCTTGGGGGAGCTGTGGAGGAGGCCGGTCGCGATGAATGACTTTCTTACCAAAGTGTGGTGGCTTCTATTATAGTGGTCAGGGGGTGAAAATAAAAGTAAAGTGTGTGTGTTTGTGTGTGTGTGTGTGTGCGTGTGCGTATATATATATATATATATATATATATATATATATATATATATATATATATATATATATATATATATATATATATATATATATATATATATATATATATATATATATATATATATATATATATATATATATATATATATATTCTCTATGGTAGGGTTTTCACCCTGTCAGTGGGATCTGCATATTTCGCCAATCTGCTCTTAAAAGTCCCTCTCATAGAGTGCTCTAAAAGATCATGTTTTTTGGCTCCTTGGTTTCAGTGACAAAAATCCTTGAGTTTTATTTAAACTCCCAGGTAGGGTTTTCACCCTTTCAGTGGGACTAGCTCCTTCTCCAACTAACCTCTAAACACTTTCTCAAAGAGCTCTCTTGAAAATCATGCTTCTCGAAGATATGATTTCCCATGATGGTTCTGGAGTTGTTACAAGCAGTAAGTAATAATTATAGGGACAAGTTGCTAGTTCTGTTGCCCATATATATATATATATATATATATATATATATATATATATATATATATATATATATATATATATATATATATATATATATATATATATATATATATATATATATATATATATATCCTCTGGTCTGGTGGACAAAGGCAGAACCCAACCAAATTAAGACAGAGTTGGGGAAATACTGGAAACCTGGGCAAATTCCACCAGAGTTGGAGGGAGGTCAGAATCATAGCCATAATGACCCACGTGTCTCGATACACAGCGTTTGAAAGTATGAAAGTCAAAAGGAAGTTGGGAAAATACATAAAGGGAGTGTGTTACAGATTTTACCAGTTGAATACATGTAAAATTGAGTATACCTGCTAGGTTTGTTGTTAGAGAGTTGGACAGAGAAAAGTAGAGACTGCGCAGAAAAGCGTGTAGTTCGAGCCCTTCTCAGTGGAGGAGGTATGCGATGAGAGAGTCCAGAAGAGCAGTGTCCATTGTAATAGATAAAGTATACAGAGAGTGAAATATTTAATGACACAATAATTTGACTGGCAGAGACTATAGAGAATTAGTAAGAGCGTAAGACAAAAAGCCGTAGACTCTACATATTCAAGGAAAGCTGTATGAGTTGATCATCCCAGATGCGTGACGCATACTTCATAAAGGATCGAACAACACCCCTATAAAGAGCAAGCAACTCGGGTGGTGTAAAAAAAATTACAAGGGTGCCTCAGAACATCCAACATCTTGGAAACTTGTTTAGAAAGAGAAGTAATGTGTTCCTTCTAAGAAAGATCATGAAAAAAGAAACGAGAGAAAATTAGGGATAGAAGAATGTTTAAAGTTGTGTGTTTTCAAAGATATCGTAGTTGTGTGGAAGACTGTGTCAAGTAGAGAGATGGAGGAACTAAATTTTTGAGACAATGAAAACAACCTTGTTTTCTCTGCCCTAGATTGAAATGCGAGAAAGGTCAGATGTCAGTTGCTCCAAAGCCACCATTCTTGCATCAATTCACTGCCGTTGTAAGTGGCGTCTTTTAAACTGGAAGGAGTAATGAAGGGTGGAGTCATTAGCATAGGAGTGGATATGTGATTAAGTAATTGAGATTGAGGTCTTTAATGAAAATAGAAAAAGAGTTGGAGTTAAGACAGATCCCTGAGAAACACCACTACTAATATATTTAAAGGAAGAACTGTGGCAGTCTTCAATAGCTGCTATAGAACGACCGGAAATAAAATCAGCGAGGATAAATTCCGATAGAGGAAAGTTTAAATATCAAAGGTTTGTGCAACACTCTATTGGAGGCTTTCGATATGTCTGGCGCGACTTCAAAAGATTTGCCAAAGAGAGGAGGACCAAGAGTCAAAGAAAAGGGAAAGAAAATCCCCTGAACTTTTTTTTTTACGAAAGACATTCTGGCGATCAGAGATATGATTAACAGATTTGAGATCTTTCCAACTCTTAACAAGAAATTGTAGTAAGAATGGACGTTAGCTGAAAGGTTGGAAAGTCCCCCTTTTTCGACACATGATGAATGAAAGCACGTTTCCAGCAAGGAGAGAAGGTTGAAGTAGAAAGAGAGAGACATATATTTTGCCAAAGCAGGGTGCAAACTAAAAAGCACAAGTTTTGAGAATCACTGGAGGGATACCATCAGTATCGTATACCTTCTTAATGTAAAGCGAAGAGAGGGCAGAAATGGACTTCTTTAGAAGAAATTACAATTTTAGACATAATGAGTTGACAGGGGGCATTGCTGAAGGAGAAGGTATAGCTCCGAAATCATCTAAAGTTGGATTTGTGGCAAAGTCTGAGCAAAAATTTCAGTTTTTGAAGGTAAAATGACAACTGTACTGAAAAAAATGCTTGTGGAGGGAAAGAGGAAGGGACAAAGTTTGAGTTGATATTTTTTGTAAACTGCATGACAGAGTGAGGAAGAGGAGCCAGAAAAATTATTGCATGTTGTACTGAGAAGTGAGTTTTTGATGCTACAAAGAACAAGAAGTGATTTTGCCTGATTCTGGTATGAAATATGCAAGATTTTTTGAAGTTTGAAAATGGTAATTCCTGAAGGCAGCATCCCTGCGGCAAATAGCACGAGAATAAGCAGAGTAAACCAAGGTTTGTAAGGTTTGGTAGAAGGGAAAGATTATAGAATATAATCTCCATGCCACAGTGAATCACCTCTGTAAAGTGCTCTGCACAAGCATATGTCTGGCGTGACATCAAAAGATTTGCCTAAGAGGGGAGGATCAAGAGTCAAAGAGAAGGGAAAGAAAATCCCCAGAACTTTTTTTACAAAAGATATACTGGCGATCAGAGATATGATCAGATCTGAGATCTGAGGCATAGTCCCATGGAAACGATAATCATTCCATAGGAAATCAAAGAAGTATGATAAAGTCTGACCACCCTGGGCACCGAAATATCATAAACGTTTAAGCAGGAATCTTCTTACGGAAGCCTTGAAAAGATACAAGAGGATACAGAGTAAGAAAGCAATCGAAAGAACCCAGAGGAGGATAGAGTTTAACAGTATAATGAGAAGGATTAAAAATTTAGAAATGGTCTTGAATGTTGGGTTTATCTCCCAAGATATTCAGGGATACTAGTAGGGAGCTGCACCCACTACTCAAGGTTGTTTTGAATGGAGGATTGAAAGGCATGTTCACTGGCTGTATCATGAAAACTAGAAGAAAGTCATTGGCAGCAGTGAACATTGAAATCACCTAATATGATAATTTCAGAGAAAGGAGGAGAGAGAATATTCTCTGATTTGGAGTTTAGATAGTCAAAGAATTTAGAATAGTCAATAAATTAGGATAAATAAACAGTACAAATAAATATTGATGTAAAATGGTAAGAGAGCTATTGCCACAGGGTGCAAATTTCAGAAGACTCCAGATTAGAGACACGAGAGTAAACAAAATCATAGCGTACACATGCATAACAACCTCCTTTGGCTGAAAAGTGAAGATGGAGACAGTAAGAGGAAACAGAAATGGCTTGCTATCAGAACACCCAAGCACCTAAGTTTCTGTCAAGAATGAGAAGTTGGGTCTAAGAGAGGTGGTGTTAAACAAAATGGAAATTGTATTGAACACCGCGAATGTTGGAGAAATTAATGAAAATACACAATGCACTAGGGCAGAGATGGCGAACCTTTAATAGTTGCCTGGTCACTTTTAGTACATTTAGAAATATAAGAAACATAAATGGGTCATACATATACTTACTAATATGTTTTTAAGGAGACTTTTTGCTGCTTTTTAGCAGCCAATGCTATAATTTGAGGTTCATATTTTGTAGCTCTCATATACATACCAAGGCGATTCTTGGCAGTGATTTTATATAGTTCATGGATAAATGAGTTATAATTTACATATGCGCAAAAATTATCCCAAACCAAATTAGCATGATCACAAAGAAACAAGTTTACATTAACACTAAACATTGACAACTGTTAAACTACAAAGAGAAAAACAATCAGATAACATATATAAGTGTATAAACTTTCAGAAATTTTTCGTTATTATATAATTTTAATTGCTTTTTATAAGTTTATAGCAGCAATTGAACAAAACATTGTTAGACTAGCTGAGAGGACTGAAGTGTTGGAAACATCCTCACACATTTGGCAGTGTTGCATAATTTGAGAATTTTTTTTTTTTTTTTTTTTTAATCAATTTCCTGAGTTTCCTCCTTGTTTTGAGGGTCAATGAAAGTTTGTAGTGGGTCAGTTCATGACCCACAGGTCACTGTTTTACCATCACTGCACTAGGACAAGTTGGATGCAAAGTCTTGGTGGCCCCAACCCTATTTCACCTATCAATAATTTTGTTTAGCAATGTTACTACAAAATAACTAGGTATTACAAATAGCAGAAAACCTAAATTTTATGAGCATTGAATATTTTCAATCTTGTTTGACCTTCATGAGTTCAGCAAAAAAATTGGTATCGGTATCAGAAAATTTAGAGGGTATCAGTATGGGTATTTGATCATTTAAAATTATTGGTATCAGTATCTGTTAAAATTTTGGTATCACTCCATCCCTAATATATATATATATATATATATATATATATATATATATATATATATATATATATATATATATATATATATATATATATATATATATATATATATATATATATATATATATATATATATATATTTTTTTTACCTTCTCACCCCCTGACCACCCCATGTTGAGGCGGCCACACTTCGCTAATGAAGCTTCCTGCCGCAGTCGGTCTCGTCCAGAGATCCTTCAAAGAAGTGATGCCCCAGAAGATTTTGGGGCGAGAGTTGGAAGGACAGCGTAATAGAAAGTGTTTCACGGTCTCCGGGGCCATTCCGCATCTAGTACAGGTGGGAGATGCTGCCTGGTTTATTTTGAATTCGTGTTTGTAATGTTGTAGGTTTGGGTGGTGACCGCATCTCAATCTTGCAAGTGAGGTTTGTAAGTGTCTTGGGAGGTTGTTGAAGTCGGGGTTTATTTCGGGGGGGGGGGTCTGTTAAGGATGTTGTTTGGAGGTCTGTTGATCATGTATGAATGTGTTAGTTGAGTGTGTATATGTTTGGTTGTTGTGGTATTGGGGGGGGGAGGGGGGATGTGATTTAGGATCTGTTTGTAAAAGGCGCCGGTGGACGATGGAGGCTGTGTTAGTCTTTGTGGGGTAGGTTGGAGGAGAGTATTGTGACATGGGTGTGTGGGTAGGCGTGTTTTTGCGTAAAATTGGGTGCCTACCATTTCGAGGTGATTCATTATGGGTAGTATTTTGGTTTCGTTGTGTAGGTGTTGTTGAGGGGTTGTGCGTGTGCAGCCGTGTGCAGGGCTTTATTTTGCATTATTTGGAGTTATATATATATATATATATATATATATATATATATATATATATATATATATATATATATATATATATATATATATATATATATATATATATATATATATATATATATATATATATATAGATAATTTAAAAGAAAGTGCAGAACAACAAGCTATACTTACATTGTCTGTAAACCAGAATCATTTAAATACAAGTTAGAATTTCGTTTCCTGTTTAAAATTTTCATGAGCTGAGAAAGCATTCTTAGAAATCTTTCTGCCATTCTTGTTTGAGGATGAACACCATCTTTGGTTAAACGCTTATCAACAAAAGTAACAACAGGAACATCTTGAACTTCTCTGAATAATTTTAGTCGCTTGCCCCGATATCTGGTTATTTTATTAAGATCTATATATGTAATATCCTTTTCTTTAAATTTATTAACAAGATTTATTGCAACTTGTTTATATTTCACTTGTTCTGACTCTAAGTTTCTCTTTAAAATTTCATTATTCATCAGATCAAGCCACATAACTATATTGTATCTAAGAAAATCAGGCACAGCTGGAACTGTCCAAACAATATCTAAATTTGGAAAAATTTCTTTCCATTTATTATTATACTGAATAACCATTTCCACAGTTTTATTAATTTTAAAACCTTTATTTAATTTCATAACATCAGAAGATGAATTTATGGCACTGTGATGTACAATATCATTATGCAATGCAACAACTATCAGAACATTTGGTTTATAAACACCAAGGTGCAGAATTGAATCAATTTTGTCACAGATACTTTTTAATTCATATTTCTCGCAAGTATATACTTTTATATTGTATCTTTCTTTATCAGAATCTCTTACTAAAGTATTTACTCTAGTATCACCTATAAATAATAGTTTTAATGTTTTTAAATGCTCCATTCTGCTGAAATATAGAAATAATAATTAAAATATTTTTACAAAACCAAAATCAGAACAATCTGAAAAAAAATAAAAATCCAATTCCTATCTTATTAGTGGAAGATAATTGTCTAGACATGCTGTAGATTAATTATTAATTGCAGTAATAATGTTCACTCCCATCAATGTCAGAGAACTCAGCACCTAACATAACATCAAATTTAAGTACTGACTTGTATGACTTAATTAAATACCATCATTTAATGAGAAATTTATTGTTAGGGGTAATTAAGCAATCCTATTCCCTGTAATTTGTAGTTAATTGTTTTACTTTGATAGGTATTAATTTTTGCTAATTGTAATTATACAAAGTATATATATATTAAATTGATAATCTTTCTTGTATTCATAATTGAAAACTGTAAATAAACTTATCTTTATTACCAAAAAACAAATTGATAATTTGAATAAATCAAATCATATGACATGTGTGAACTTTTGTATTTTCCTGGTAGTTGGTCACAGTATCCTGAGATTCAAACTCCTTAATCTGTTTACTGCCAGATAATTACAAAAAATCAAAAAAGAAAATTAAAAATCAAATTTAACAATATGTACAGCATGTCTAAAAGCAGACAGACTGGGTTGGAAATATTTGTTGTAATAACATTGACCATGCAAGCCGAGTCGCAATACAATACTATGTCCCATCATAATCTTTGATACTGTACCCCATGATACCCCAAACTTTTCTGCTACTTTAGTTATAGAGGCACCCACCATATGAGCCACAACAATTTGGCAACATTTTAATTCTGTCAGCTCTACCATTAAAATTTTCCAATTATTAAAAGATAGCCTACAATTTATTCTAACTAATTTCTATCTTTTTCAACTTTATTCCATATTCTATATTCATGTTGAATAAATATAAATATGCATTCAAAAATTTATTAAATTATATATATATATATATATATATATATATATATATATATATATATATATATATATATATATATATATATATATATATATATATATATATATATAGGAACCGACCGGGGCCCCGGCTAAAAATAAGGGAAAACCGGGGTTTGCCTGCCGGGGTTAAAATGGCAAATTATACTTGAGGGGGACAATCCAAATTTTTTTTTTAATTTTCGGCCGATTCTCTTGAAATTTTCAGTGTATATATATTGCTTTTTTCCTGGCGAAAAAGAAGTCCATTTCTAGCGTTTTTCTGAGTCTATAATTGCTAAAAAGTTTTTTTTTTGAGGGGAAATTTGACCCTTTTCAAATAAATGTTGGCCAAACCACTTTTCGGAATAACTTGAAATTTGGATGTATATTCATAATTCTATTGGCAACGAAAACATGTAACAGACATTTGTTCCCAGAGTTATAGAAAAAATGTTAGAAGCCCAAAACTGAACAACTATAAAAAAAAAAAATTTTTTTTTAAAATTTCCACCCTTTCGGTCAATAAAATTTAAAACAAACTATAACTAAAACATTCCTTATTTTAGGAGGGTGCATAGAGGAGGGACGGGGCTACAAATTCTTCTCTATACTTTATTCGATGCGAGTCGTTGGTTTCGAGATATAGCCTCTCAAAAAAGGTCCAATTTTGATCAAATTTCAAATATTTCCAAAGTTTGAGAGGGTATATCTAGCTTCAACCAAAAAGCATTTAATAATGCACAAAATAAAAATCGTAGCCCTGTCCCTCCTCTAAACAATATCCAAAAATTAAAAAAAATAATAGGTAGCATGTTTTTTAAATAATTTTTTCCTCGGGAAGGGTACGATTTTTTTTTTTTTTTAATTTCATGTGCTTATATCATTTTTTCTAGATGTTATATCAAAAATCTGTTCTCACCAATGAAAGAAATTGAGGCTAAGATTATTCAGTTAAATTTTCAGCTCATGTGGACCAGTGGTTTGACCCCGTTATTCATTTTTTTTAACTTTGAGTCCAAATAACTTTCAAACCGTTATAGACTCAGAAAATGCTCAAAATCAACTCAGAACTTTGGGGAAATATACATATTCCCTGAAAATTTCAGCTCAATCAGTCAAATAATAAAAAAAAAATTTAAACAAAATATAAGAAAATTAAGATATTTCTTGCTTTTTTTCAAATTTTCTCTTTTTTTCTATTTCTATTGACTACCTTTCTGCTAGTGAATGTTCATTTTTGTGTTTTGATTTTATGCCCCCATAAAGATTTGGTTGAAAATTTTTTACTTGTACCACCCGGAGTTCCTCTTCTAATTTTCTGACTGCAGATGTTACATTTAGCTATTTCGAGCCTATCCTGAAACATTGTAAAGTACTTCCATACTGCTGAAGCTGATATTTTAACCATATTGATTGAAAGTATAAAAAAAAATAATAATTTTTAAATAATGTAGCTAATTGATTCAAGTTTGATACATAGCAATGATATAACAATGATATGTTTAAATATAGGTTTTTGATAATTTTATATATATCTTACATTTTTTCAAACTTTACTTTGTAGGCTTATAGGTAAAGCTGTTGAATCACTATTTTGAATCAAAAAAATTTTTTTTTTTAATTTTTGGACTTTTTATTGTACAAAATCTGTAATTTTCTGACATTTTTCCGGAGAAAATGCATATAATCATTAATTTAAGTGAATGTTGGCTATTCTACGCCTTTCTTATAATTAAATAAACCTCAATAAAATTTATATTTAGTTGTTTTAACCTAAAATTTCAGTGCTTTTGACCTCTACAAATTTTAGGCAACCCCGGCCAGAACCCGGCCCCAGCAAAATTCCAGTCTTGGTTGGTCCCTATATATATATATATATATATATATATATATATATATATATATATATATATATATATATATATATATATATATATATATATATATATATATATATATATATATATCAGGGATTAAACAAATATAGAAACAGTAGATAAAATGAATTTCAATAACAAAAAGAATAAGGTTCTTCATTTAGGTCATTCTAATAAGAATTTCTATTACAAAATGTATGTGGAATAGCTATAGTTTATGGATGAAGAAAAAGATTTGGCTGTGATTATTAGCAGTAGTTTGAAAGTGTTAGAACAGTTTTGAAACTAGGCATTATAAACAACAATGTTAATCATAAAAGGTGATCAGTAAGCTCTATAATGATTATGTTAGACCACTGATTGAGTACTGTGCACAAGTTTGAGCTCCTTATTTAAGTAAAGACATTAATACTGGGAGCAGTACATCGCAGTGCAACAAGAATTATTTCTGGTTTTAAAAACAAACAGTTAAAAGTATGGACCGACAGGTGTCCCGGCTACAAATCAGGGTTTTCCAGCCAGGGTTAAAATGACAAATTATACTTAAACATTGTAAATACTCCCAAGAAATTGGGAGTTTAAGTTGAACTAGATGTTAGATCCAACAAACTAGTTACTTAACTTAACCTGGACTTAAAGGGAAAAAGTAGCCTAACAGCCAGCAAATATGTCTAATCTAGCAAACAAAAGGTCCTTCAGCATGTAATAATAATGCTAAAAACAAAATTGTAAACAATTAAATACACATAATTTACTTTATTTCATAATTTCAATATTTTAAGTTTTTCTTTTTTTTTTCTCTGAAATAGCTTTAAAATTTCTTAAATTTCCTCTCAAACACTGATGCAGCAACCTGGTAGTGCAAAGAATAATACCATTGAAGAAAGTTGTATAATGTGTTAAATAACTGTAGTTTTTATATATATATATATATATATATATATATATATATATATATATATATATATATATATATATATATATATATATATATATATATATATATATATATATATATATATATATATTAATTTTTTTTTTTTTTTTTTTTTTTTAAGTGTACAAAATCGTTTTTTAAAGCTCAATTTATTGAAAAAAAAAAAAATTACTTCAGATCAATTTGTCTTTGTAGTTTTAATATATTACGACAAAAAAAAAGTTCCCTGAAAAGACACATTTACTGAATGGAGAATCTAATGCCAGAACCTCTACCTAAGAAATGATAAGAACCTTCTATGAGTAATTTCCCAAATGGGAATTTATTTAGCAAGGCAGTTTTAGTATAAATACAGTCTGACTCTACTTAGCACCACCATAACTGTCTCTGACAAACTGGAAGAAAGAGAAGTCATTGAATCCATACTCCCACCCATTCCAGACTGCATTCCCATCCCCATCTTCAATTGACGCGATGCTGGAGGAGCCAATTCTGGATCCTTCACACCTGCTACACTGTCACTTCTCTTCTTCCCAGAAAGAATAGGAACCTGACAAATGTTGTCACTCTGAGGTGTCTCTTCCATGAGTTTCTCATCAGAGAGCATCACCGTCACCATCATGTAAGAGTGACAGAAGGACTAGGCCATAAAGCCTGGCCCAGTGGGAAGGGAAAACCACAGAAACTTTTCTACTTTAAAGGCACTTGGTGCACTGAGATACAAGTAGTATGATACTAATAGGGTAAATGCCAAAAATAAGCTTCCATAACACAACTTCACAAGGCCCCAAAAAAATTACCCCAAGCACTGTTCCTTTCACTGTCACTTACTTGTTATTACTTGTTATAGTTCATTTGTTGTCAATTAATTATAATTCATTTGTTGTCAATTTAGAGAACCTTGAACTCGGAAGAAGTGAGTCTGCAAATAGGGAGATACCATATTAAAGTCACCAAAGTGTCTTGGTCAGTCTAAGTCAGTAATTATATATATATTCTCTTGATTTGGGAAGTGGAGTATATAGGTAACTCTTCAAGCATGGTAAAACTTTTGGAAATTGCTTAGGTGGGATTCCCTGGCCACCCTGGATAGTTGAAATGGAGAAAGTTAAAGACACCCAGGGCACCCAGATCATTTCTTACTTGATGGATGAATGGGCCCTGTGGATACTCTTGCAGTTTCCTTTTGCCCATGTCAACTGCTGAGAGCCGAGTAATTACTTTATGGTTTTCACCCTGAGAAGGGGCAAAAGCATGAGCACCCAATGAAGGTAATATAGGAAGCTCACTGTTACTGTTCTGTTTGGAGTCAGGACATGTAGAGGCCCAAAGTGGATAAGAAACAATTACTTAACTTGGAAAAAAACCTAAAGGAGGTAATAAAGAATTGCAAGTCCACAAGGCAAAGTTAGGGTTGGCCATTGTAGAAAAGTAAAAAAGAAATTAGTCATTGTATCAAAAACACATGAAAAATCTGAGAAAAAAAAGAGCTATAGACTGAAAAGCATTTAGAAATTTTTATACCAAAGGACCTAACAAGGTCAAAAAAGGGAGTCCATTCATCTTTAATGCATGGGAACTGCAGATGAAACTGTGAAATATTTGGGTCATCAGAAGGTATAACCTCCATATTTGGAGAAACCTGACCCTGGACACCTGCTAGTACTGAATTCTATGGCCTTTGAAACCTCACTAGAGGGCATGGTTACACCCCAGAGATGGATGAGCCTACCAGCTGGTCAGCCAAACGAATGGTCTTTAAAGGAGCAGTAAGTTTTGGCACACTAGCGAAGGTATTTGGACAAGAAGTCACTCTAGCATATGAGTGACTGTTGAGAATGGGGTACAATCGAAGGAATTACACTAGGAGTAGCTTGACTAGAGCCATTGTTAGACAGGTGACTCCGAGCAGGCAGTTGAGCTCCCGTAAAGCTACCAAGAAGGGGAGGATGAAGACTACCCTTTACCACTGGAATATCACAATTTAGAAGTAATATGTAGGGCTAGTTTGTATACCATACAAGATTTGGGTGATGATTCCCCTTACAAATATAAAAATAAGGGTCATTGTCACAGCCAGCATGAGCATGGTTCTGGGACCACTGTGAGTACTATTTACAAAAAACAACCATGCCCATCCTGCCAGCAGTTAAAAAAAACACAGACATGAAAAATATAATGTGTGACAGGGTAAAGCATAAGTCTGATGATAACCTTAGAAAGGAAAGGGCCTTAATACTTTAACTGCAGAATCCGTGAAGGAGATGCAGTATCCCCAGAAGGGCTCAGTCTCATCAACTCTAATAGGAAGCTGCTTTCATTGTTAAAAGAACAAATAGTTTGAAGAATAATCTGAATATCATTACCCATCTACTTGGATAGGGCCAATTTTCCCATACGAGATGCTTAAATCATGGTCCCTGGAGGTATGAGGAACCCAGCATTTGTCTGGGAATGGGCCAAGTTTATCCAATAACTCGAGGGGAACCTTAAACTTATCAAGGGAGGGAATGGAGAATCTTACGCCAGCCCGCTACCCAAGACACAAGAATCCTCTACAAGTAATTTCTCAAATAGAGTTTGAGAACTGCCATGGATGGATGGTAAAAATAAACTGTCCATCTCTACTTTGCACCACCACAACCATCTCTGTCAAACTGAAAGAAAGAGAAGAAAGAGAATCCACACCCCAACCTCATCCCACTTTTTGACCCACAAGAAGCTAGAGGAGCCAACTCTGGATCCTTCACACCTGCTACACTGCCACTTCTCTTCATACCTGAAAGAATAGGCACCTTACTCCATTAGCTCCTCATCAGAGAGCACTGCCTTCGCCATAATGGAAGAATGTCGGGAGACCTAAGTCGCAAAACCTAGCCCAGCTTGGAAGGCAAACCACAGAAATTTTACTACTGTAAGGGAACTTGGCACAATGATTGATGAGTATATTTAGACAAAAGGGTAAAGTCACAAATTACTACACACTATTAGACGTGAACTTCTATAACACAACTTCATAAAGCGAAAGTCAAAACCCACCCTGATTACTTACTTGGGTGTTGATGGGCTCATGGAAGTTCTATTCCTTGCCCACGGTCCTTTTCCATCAGAAGATAAGTCTCATATTCTTTAAAGTTCACCAGTGTGAAGGAGGAATTTGCAAGTACCAACAATAACTGCAGTCTTGGGTAATTGTAGCGTTCATGGTAGTGGATTTTTTTGTTCGAGACAAGGTTGCTGAAAATAACCTACATACCTACGGGTTGCTAGTTCGATTGAAACTACGTATTCACGCGTTGTGAGTTCAACTGAAACTGATACGATGTGCCTTTTTTTTTTTGTTTTCCTCTCAGCGTAACTACGAAAAGGAAATGATATGTTTGCTTGTTTTTTTGGTTAATCGACGAACGCCAAATTATTTTGTAAGAAAAAAAATTAAAAAAACACTTAAATTAAAAAAAAAAAAAAGTTTAAAATAATAGGAATAATTATGACGTCGTAATATCGTTTGCCGCCATTATAAAACTCTCTCACATGCCCTTGTTGGTGAGGTCCGCTCTCAGAAACATAAAAAAAAAAACAAAAAATCTTTCAATGTTTTGATGAGTTGCTATATTTTAAAATATGTTGAAGCTAAAAATGGAAATAATAGTTAAAATTTACAAGAATTTTGCATAATGCGGGATATGGGGTAGTGTGTAATAATAATAATAATAATAATAATTATAATATATATAATATATATATATATATATATATTATATATATATATATATATATATATATATATATATATATATATATATATATATATATATATATATATAGAGAGAGAGAGAGAGAGAGAGAGAGGAATGTAAGTGAAAATTTTATCACCACCACTCACGGGTTGGGGGGTACGGGGGCAGAGCCCCCTGTAGACAAACGTTCGTATGCCATGCATTTGCAACTTGTATTATATGCATTATTGCAGTACAGCAATAAAATTGTAAATGGATGGCACACGATCATTTGTCTACTGGGGGCTCTGCCCCCCGTACCCCCCAACCCGTGAGTGGTGGTGATAATTTTCCCTATATTCCTCTCTCTCTCTCTATATATATATAGTCATTTAATACGTTGCCAAAAAATTTTTTTTTTTATGGGGAGGTGAAAAAAATTTTTAGGCAGCCCATTAGCATGAAAGCTCTGACAACTTTTATAGGACTACGTCATTCTCCAGTATTAAAAGATCTTGTGATGTCACATTGAAGAAAAATAATTTTCATTTGTTTTATATACATATATTTTTTATTTTTTTAAAAGTTTTTGTAACTCCAATGATCCAGCAACCTTGTCATTTCAGAAATACAAGTATTAAAAGATCTCGTGTCGTCACATTGAAGAAAAATAATTTTTCATTGTTTTTATATATTTTTTATTTTTTTAAAAATTTTTGTAGCGCCAATGATCCAGCAACCTTGTCGTATCAGAAATTCTTAGGCCATGTTGTTAGTTTCAAATTCCTACGCATAGGTATATTAGCAGCAACCTTGTCTCGTACGAAAAAATCCACTACCGTGAACGCTACAATTACCCAGTCTTGTATAACAGAGGTGTGTTTGTTGCATCAAGCAGTATGGGGAAGGTAAGTACTGAATGTCCTTGAGGATACAAGCTTTGAAGAAGAGATCTAGCTATAAGATATCGTGATCAGTGGAGAAGGAAGTGTTGAATGTCCTCTACCATAGCAGGATTTTTTTTTTTTTTTTTTTATTCAATTTTTCCAGCAATGCAATTACAAAGATCATATGGTCTACCATGGTGGGACAACAATGACAGAAAGGCTGCTCACCCTCATTGTTTCGGATGGAAGCTCTGTAAACACTATTCTACAGTATAAGTATATACGGTATAACAAAGTATATACAATAGGAACATAGGAAAATAGAGACAGTTAGAAGCCACAAGGGCCTATCGAGACTGTCCCAGCCCAAACAAATAACAATAACAATACTAATACATGCACGAAAGACTAGGTCTATCCCATCCTAGTTATCAGTTCATTCATGCATAGATAAAAGTAAAACTAAACCCCCATTACACATGCAATACTCAATGAACCATCACCCACTAAAAAAAACTGCCGTTAGGCTTAGTCATAGGTTGATCTGTTGATCCAAAAATTCATATATACCCGCCGATTTGGATTAGTCAGATTATTCTATGTAATACCCAAACCATCCATATATCTATCTAGCCCCTTTTTAAATTTGACAAGAGAATCACAGTCAACAATCTCTTCTGGCAAGTCATTCTAAAAATTAATAACTCTATTACTGAAAGAGTATTTTCTTAGATCGAGATGGCATGGCTTCTTTTTAATTTTCTTATTATGTCCTCTAGTTACTCTTCCATGGTCCACTATGAAGTATTTTTCAATCTCTGTATTACTGTCAGATGCAAATATTTTGTAAACTTGTATCATATCCCCTCTGAGAAATCTCCTTTCAACTGAGAACAATAGGTCTGATGGATGATGGATTCATAGACAAACAAGGATAAGCCCCTTTTGGGTAATACTTTAGTGATGGGAGCCCGAATTTTTTTTTTCCTATTCAGACTGACAACGAAAAAGAAATCTAATTTATTTTTTTTATGGTTAATTGGGGAACAACAAATAATTTTATAAGAAAAAAAAGACATTTTAATTAAAAAAAAAAAAAAAAAATTTAAAACTAGTGAAAATTATTTTTCTTCAATGTGATATCACAAGATCTTTTAAAACGGCAGAAACTCACATCAGTACTTTCATGTCAATGGGTTGCCATTATATTTTTTTTTACTTCCCCATCAAAAAAAATAAAAAAATTTTTTTTGGCAACGTTATTTAAATATATTATATAATATATATAATATATATATATATATATATATATATATATATATATATATATATATATATATATATATATATATATATATATATATATATATATATATATATATATATATAGAAAATCCTTATATTTTAGATATAATTACATATTTTATTAATAGATGAAACTATACGGTTTTCGCAAAATATCAGAATACACCCTAAACTTAAAAATCTTTTATAGAACAGCAACATTTACATGTTTTACGACTCGTTCTATGGTCTCGACAGCGAGGAGTCACTTTTACAATTATGCTTAAAACGTTTAACTAAAAATACTCATCTAAGCCAGAAGAGTCTACTATAACATGAGTATATCACCTATTGAAAATGCTTATATTTTAGGTTTAATTAAATATTTTATATTTAATTAATAGATTTGCTGTCCTAGTGGACGGATGGGGGTTTCGACTCCCGGAGGCCTGAGTATGACGTGTGGTCCGGTTACACACAACGGCTGCTCCGGCCTTCGGTGTGGATTTAATTTGGATTACTAGTTGTTTTACTACGTGCCCTTATGGGCGAAGCATTTTTGAAGATTGAAGCAATGGTCAATGGGCCCCTGTTGCCTGACGACCATTAATTTACTACAAGTGTACAAGTAGTAACATTTACATGTTGATGACTAGCTTCAAGCGCTTGAAAGCTAGGCCGATACTTGCATTTTTACCGTTGATAAAGTCGTTATTACAATCGTCTTTGAAATATTTTAACTAAAGAATACTCTTATACTTGAAGAAGTCGTCGAGAAAGATGAGTACTTCCTCATTTTAATGTTTAAATTACTATAGCCATATTGTAGTTATATATACTTTCTTACCCTTAGGGTTGGAAACCTTAAAGAGCTTTGTAAAGAAGTTGAATTAAATTGACATTTGTTTGCCTTTTGGGGTCGAGTTAGATTTTAGCTTGAATTGAATGATTGACCAGACTTTACTGTATAAATGGGCCTTAGGTTTTAAGCAGAGTTTTTGAGAGTTCTTGCTTGTTTGGGTTGGAAGTTGTGTTCCTACATTGGCTGAAAAGTTACCTAGTTTACTACTTTAATAATTTACCTATGACGCTTAAACGAATAAGCCAAACATCCAAGTTTAATTACTTTGGAAACTAATACCCTCAGAATACCAGTTTCATTTAACTATTTGCAGAACATTATAAATGGTGAGTTCTTTATTAATTTCTTATTATTATTTGTAGGTTAATGTAATAGAATTAGGTTTATTCTAGGCATAGCAGCTACTTATCTGCTAATAAGCGTTTTCAGGGGTTTCAACGCCACAGAAAATCCCAACACTTTAGGATTCAAGCTCCATATGTAGCGCATCAATATTTTACCACTAACAGTAAGAGGCAGAACAAGAAAAAACAAGAAATAGAAGACAAAATAAATCTCTTTGTGTTAGCCTTCATATCACAACTCTGCTTGTTCTCGTGCTATCCGCCGCAGGGATGCTGCCTTCAGAGATTACCGTCGTCTTCAAACTTCCGAAACTCATGAAACTTATATTTCATTCCGGAAGCGTGCAAAATCTATATTTCGTAACACCAAAAACTCTTTTCTCCGTAAAAAAAAAAAAAAATTCAATAATCTTTCTGGTTCCTCTTCCTCACGCTCTTTCTGGCATTTTGAAAAAAGGGTCAACTCTAACTTTGCTTCTTCCTCTTTCCCTCCTTTAGTATCTTCCGACGGCACAACTGCTGTTTTACCTTCTTCTAAAGCTGAACTCTTCGCTCAAACTTTTGCCTCTAATTCTACCTTAGACGATTCCGGAGCTATTCCTCCTCCTTCAACCCCCTCCAACTCATTTATGTCTAAAATTATAATTTCTTCTAAAGACGTCATTTCTGCTCTTTCTGAGCTTAATACTAAGAAGGCGTACGGTCCTGAAGGTATTCCTCCTGTGGTTATCAAAACTTGTGCTTCCGAGCTTGCACCCTGCCTTGGTAAACTATTTCGCCTTTGCCTTTCTACTTTGACCTTCCCTTATTGTTGGAAACGAGCGCTCATTCAACCTGTGCCGAAGAAGGGGGATCCCTCTCAGCCTTCCAACTACCGTCCCATTTCTTTAACCTCCGTTCTTTCTAAAGTTTTCGAATCTATCCTTAACAGGAAGATTTGGAAACGTCTCAATTCTTCTAATCTTTTCTCTGATCGCCAGTATGGGTTTCGTAAGAAACGCTCTACTGGTGATCTTCTTTCCCTTCTCTCTGACTCTTGGTCCTCCGCTCTTCGGCATTTCGGTGAATCCTTTGCTGTCGCGCTAGACATATCGAAAGCCTTCGATAGGGCTGGCACAAAGTTTTGATTTCCAAACTCTCCTCTTTCGGTATCTATCCTTCTCTCTGTGATCTTCTCTCTAATTTCCTTTCCGGTCGTTCTATAGCAGCTGTTGTAGACTGCCACCGTTCTTCCTTTAAACCTATTAACAGTGGTGTTCCTCAGGGTTCTGTTCTATCCCCAACACTTTTTCTACTTTTCATTAATGATCTTCTTTCTATTACTTCATCTCCTATCCACTCCTATGCTGATGACTCCACACTTCATTACTCCTTTCAGTTTGAAAGACGCCCATCCCAACAAGTTATTAGACTCGAGAAGGGTAGCCTTGGAGCAACTAACCTCTGATCTTTCACGTAGTTCCAATTGGGGCAGAGAAAACATGGTAGTTTTCAATGCTTCAAAAACTCAGTTCCTCCATCTCTCCACTCGACACAATCTTAAACACAACTATGATATCTTCTTCGAAAACACACAACTCAAACCTTCCTCTGTCCTTAATATTCTCGGTGTTTCTTTTTCTCGTGATCTTTCTTGGAAAGATCACATTACTTCTTTCTAAACAAGCTTCTAAGAGGTTGGGTGCTCTGAGGCACCTTCAGAATTACTTCACGCCACCCCAGTTGCTTGCTCTGTATAGGGGTGTTGTTTGTCCCTGTATGAAGTATGCTTCACACATCTGGGGTGGCTCCACTCATACAGTTCTACTTGAGAAGGTGGAGTCTAGAGCATTTCGTCTCATCAACTCCCCTGCTCTTACTAACTCTCTCCAATCTCTTTCTGCCCGTCGAATTGTTGCGTCACTCTCTCTATACTATCGCTATTACAACGGACACTGCTCTTCTGAACTCTCTCGTTGCATACCTCCTCCATTAAGAAGAGCTCGGGCGACACGACTTTCTACACAGTCTCATCCCTTCTCTGTCCAACTCTCTGACCCCAGACTTAACCGCTATGCTCAATCTTACATATACTCTACTGGTAAAGTCTGGAACACACTCCCTTTATCTGTTTTCCCAACTTCCTTTGACTTACATACTTTCAAACGCCGTGCATCTGGGCACGTCGGCCAACATCGGCCTGAATAGCATTTTTCCAACTCCGGTGGAATTCAGTAGGCCTCCGGCCTTTGCTCACAGGAGTATATATATATATATATATATATATATATATATATATATATATATATATATATATATATATATATATATATATATATATATATATATATATATATATATATATATATATATATATATATATATATACAAGTGCGGGACAGCCTCCTCAGTGGTTAGCCAAGGTTCGGGTCCCCAACAATAAGACAAAGGCGAAGAACCGGTTTTTGAACTATACTCTCACCCACAAAAAAAGGGGGGGGGAGCGAGATGAGCCCAAGACAAGCATAGAGACTGCAGCCCGATAGTTACCAGGATTTAAGAGGGAATAGGGGGAGATTCCTATGAGAACAAGATTTTGTAGGGAAATACGTACAGAAAATGGAGGAAAAGGGACAAAAACAGGGGAAATGATGGGGAACGAAAAAGAGATACAAGACCCAGTAACAGCAGAAAGAATACAAATGAAAACGCCAAGGACAAAGATAAAAAAAAACAAAGTATCAGAGGACGAAAAGAAAATCGGAAGGGACAAGATAAAGGCTAAAGCTGGAAAATGACAACCGAGCTCCCCCACCACGACAAGATAGTTTCGTTCATGGGGGAGATAATAATAGTAATGAATAATAATAAAATTTAAAATGTGACAAACTTCAGTTAAGTGGCAGCTATCTTCAACAGAATTTATCAGTTTTCATTCACGCAAGATTTTGGTATCGGTCGTTTTTTTTTTTTTACCGATACTTACAAAAATTTTATGCACAGATGATACCACAAAATTTGGCGATACCGATACTTCTACTCCATCCTTTATATATAGTTGGAAATGGCGATTTACAGTGCCATTCTGACTTTATAATGCAAAGTTAAAATTGCGAAAACTTATACTGGCCAGAATGGCAGAGGCATTTAATAAGCTTCGAATTAGCATTCTTATAATCAGAATTGAACCTCTAAATAAATATTTAACGAATCAATCTTGAGATTACGTGAAATGTACAAACCCTATCAAACCAGTCCTGCTTTCTAACAACTGAATAGAGAATAACTAATGGGGTGGGAATTTGTGAAATGTCGTAATCCCATATGGTGGTAAAATGAGGTTGATCTAATATACATGGAAGCTTTTTGCAAAGTGTACAGGATATTATTTAGCTATAAAAAGTGGCACATTATACATTACGACAGAGAAGATAAACTAAACAAACTGAATACATCTCCACTGATTCTAATTTTGTGTAAGGTAAAAATTGATTGGAACTGAATTTCATAATATCAGATGCGAGGAAAAATAAAAAACTATTTTACAAAATACTCCACTCAAAATATTGTTTCTGTAAATCTTAGCAGTATATTTTAGGAATACTAAAAGACCATATGACTTTGAAGATTATTTTATATATATATTTTTTTTGTAAACAAAAAAAAAATGTTATCAAATTACTTACCTTCGAGACTAATTAAAACTGCTTTAGCCATCAGATGCATCTGAAACACTAACAAAACTTAAAAATTTAAATTAACATTAAAGAAGTCTTCTAAAAATCAATTAAAATAAAGTTTGTCGCTTTTGAATTAAGTAAAAAAAAAAATGTGTATATTTTTTTTAAAAGAACTGATCTCTTATGAAAGATACCATCTGCAATTCATCATAAACCTAGCCAATAAAAATAATTAAAAATACCATTATTTCCAAACGATGGTTCCCAAAATAAATTCTACCAGATTGTTGTTTAAACGAATATTTCGTTGGATTAATTATCGCTTAAGAAACAATCACAACACGAAGGTCTGTAAAATGAATTATTACAAGTTACAATAATATAATATCCTATCTTCAATATACTCAATCCAAAATACTTTATACCTATTTCATAAATATCGGAATAATCTGAATTTATTTCTGCATGTTCATACATTAATATATAAATATAATTAAAAGGAATATAATTTTGAATTACATTCATTTCTTACATTAACTGTCAATAATCTCCCATACATGAGATAACTTCAAGCCTCATCCAGCCTTTAGAAACACAGCACATTTTTTATAATTCTCTCATTTCACCTTTATATTTCTTCTCATCCTTAATACTAAAAATGTTAAGTATATTCACCCTCTTTTCCAAAAAAAAAAAAAAAAATTCTCATCGTTAATCGAAGACAACTTTTACCTAAATTTCGGATAATAATATACAAACATACTACACTGTAAATAACATATCTGTAATAAAAGATGCCAAAAAATGATCAAGAATATTACAATTGAATAAATTAACTTACTTAAATGCTATTGCTTCTAATAATGGTTGTGATTTACTATTTAAAATACTCGTATACGTTTCCATTTTAATTAATGAAAAGTTTTTCATTATTTAAAAAAAAGGGGGAGGAGAGGAGGAGGAGGTGAGAGGAGAGGAGGAGAGGAGAGAGAGAGAGAGAGAGAAGAGGAGGAGGAGGAGAGAGACATTGTTCACACGTGCAGGAATATTACATTAAGAAATTTACTATACGTAAGTATTTAGATGTTGTTTTTAATGTTAGTTACAGTTTAAAATTTAAAGCAAATTTAAATGAAGTTTTCTGCAAAAGGACTAAAGTTTCCCTAAAAAAAAATTTTTTTTTGTAAAAAGCTAATAATAATAATAATAATAATAATAATAATTAAAACCCGAATAAATAAGCTAGATTTATTTAAATGTACTTTTACAATGGAAAATATATTTTAAGGATAAAATGAAAGAAAATAAATTTTTCAATTTTATATATATATATATATATATATATATATATATATATATATATATATATATATATATATATATATATATATATATATATATATATATATATATATATATATATATATATATATATATATATATATATATATATATATATATATATATATATATATATATATATATATATATATATATGACTTAAAATAGGGGTATAACAATATTAATTAAAACAAAAGTTTGTTTTTTTACAGAGCTGGGAAATTAAAACCTGTCTTCCTACAAATGAAAGAAAGAAAAAAAGTGCATAAACGATGACAAGAGAAAACAAATTTTCAGTTTACAAACATATCTTATTACAAAATTTTCTATAATGTGGAGTAAATAAGTTTATTAAGAAATGACATTGCAGATTTTCGGCATTGTCATTGCTTAATAGACTTATATATTCTTGCTTTAATAAATAGGACAATTTTTCTTCTTTTCAGTATCTCTTCCAACTTGCTCAAATTAAACTTTTTTTTCAAAGGCTTTTTATAATCAGATTCCCATTTTGAAGTTCTAAGGTCTATATGTATTTCTCTTCTAACTAGATGGTACAGAATGGAACATCGTGAAATACAGGCAAAAAAAAAGAAAAAAAAAATTTTTTTTTCTACAAACGGAGGAACATAAACGTTACTTAAAAAATTTTAAAACTTTTTTTTTTTTTTAAATCGATCTAATCTTCTAAGCCCAAAGCAATTTCATTTTAAAATGAGCTTTGAGAAATCTAAGAGAAAAAAAAGGAGCTGGTACTGGAAGAAGGCCTAGAAAAATCTAAAGCTTTCATCTGATAATTTTGGACTTGTAAATAAATATCACTTAGGTGTTGACGTGATAAATTCTTGTGGCCTTTGTACTCAAGGTCTGCTTTAATAAAATCAATAACTTCAGAAGTTTGTAAGCCCAATGTTGCTTTCGCCAATGATTCAATATTGACACTAGGTTCTTTGGATTTTTCAAAGGATTCTAGGAATGGTACAAGTCTATCGTGGGCCTCTTGAACAATAGCTCTCTGAACAAAAGTCATGTCAGAATTTTCTAATATTTTTTTTATTTTATCACTTATTAAATCAAGTAACATTTTAGCATCTTCATCTATGCAATTGTAAGGACTGAGATCATTTTTGACACATTCGACAGCTTTCTGGTGTAGCACAGTCAAGGACATCCCAAGAGCACCAAATTTATCAGAAATTTGGCAAAGTATTGAAAAGACATCTAACATCTCCTCACTTCCTTTAGATGTACTAAATTTAGTAACCTTTTTCTCAACAGGATAACGCTTGCTCGTAGTTTCTTCAAAACTTTTACTGTTTTTCTTTACAAATTCCTGTAAAAGTCTCTCCATTTCATCCACTGAAGTAGGTACATTATCACTGATAAGCAATTTTTCTTTGTCTTTGCTTCTAGGGGGAGGACTTTTTCTAGATTTCTTTTTTTGTTTTGACTTCTTGCTCTTTGATCTCTTTTTCCTTTTACTATGCCTTTCATAATCACTATCAGAGTCTGAAGAGTTTGAATCACTCGAGGCAGGAGACTTAGAAGTTTTTCTCTTTGAGGACAAAACAGCCAAACATTTATGTTTTTTCTCTTCCCAAGACGCTTCAATAATTTCTTCCATTTTCTTCAGCCAATATTCCCACCAAACCCGCAGAACAGATGGATCAAATGTATTCAAACCTTGACTGCTCATAATATTCAACCACATCCGTTTTACACGATCATGATCTGGATGGTTTTCTGGATGCTTCCGATACATTTCACGTTCATGTGAATGAACTTCCCATAAATTTGATATAGCATTTTTTTCTAAAGCACTCAATTCCCTGAAATAAAAAAAATAAAAACTAATTCCAATATGCACACTACCAAAACACTGCCAACATTGTACTATAGTTAACCCTTTATAACACATACAAATATCACATTCTCTTTAATCACTTATCGCTAAGTTCAAGGGCATTTGGATTCGAAGCCATGCCCTCTGTACCCTTGAAAATATCATGTTGCTTTAAGCAGAAGAGAGATCGGGTATCAAACGTACCATAACCAAAATAATAGCTTAGAGACACATATATTTTATTTGTTATTAATAATAAACGAGTAATAGATCCGCACGATACGTGGCGCAGGATTTACTATTTTTTTTTTTTTATCTTTGAAAATCTATGTTGCAACCTATAAACGAAGTATTTAAAGCTTCAGATGAAGACAGGAAAAATGCTACAATAGGAGATTTTCTTGCAGCAAATAACATCTTTAAATGTTTACGGGAAAAGACAATGAAAATAGATTTTGGCATACAAAGAAGTTACGAACATACATTCTACATCGCAGAAACAAAATTCGATATTTTATGTATTAATTTTTTAGCCAAGCACAAGTTTATATTAGATTTTAATACTAAAAATATAATTGATGGGGGTAACTAAAATAAAGCTTCCTTTCCCTCAAGAAATATAATACTGTGAAGATACTGCTATGTTACATACAAACCAATACTGCCATCTTGTTCTTCAGATTAAACAGTTATTGAAAAAAAAAAATTTTTTGTGAAGACAATAATGGTGATATACAAGAAATAATACATAATCATTCTCAGCATGATAGTAAGGGCTTAAATGAGGAAGAAATCAAGGCATTAATGGAAGAAGAATACCTACAAAATTATATAAAGATACACAAGATGGAATACATAATTTGCTCACAAAAGGTGTTCTGGTAAAAACAAACTCAAAATGGGGTTTTCATATATATGTGGCTTAAAAAAACAAATGGTGGAACAAGAATCGTTGATGACCTACGCCTATTAAATGCTAGAAATAAACGAGACAATTATAATCTTTCACATATAAACAATTTTATTAATATACTCCATGGAAAGAATATATTCTCCGTTTTAGACATTCGTAAAGCATTTTGTAGTTTGAAATTGGCCCTAGAATGTCATAAATATCTTACCATAAATACAGCTTTCGGATCTCATTCTTATACTAGAATTGTAGAAGGCTTACATGCCTCACCATCAGCCTTTTCAAAATATATTAATATAATACTAAGTCATATTGAAAATATGTATGTCTAAGTTGATAATGTTATTGTTGTTAGTAGCACACCTGAAGAACATAGACAAACACTTAAAAAATTTTCCATAGGCTATTACTGTTTGGACTAAAGTTAAACCGTGGTGAATCTGTTATAGCTAAAGAAAAATTGAAAATATGGTACATTGAGTACGCAGCAGATTAAATTACAAGTCTAATGTTAGCAATGAAAACATTTTAAAACTTTGTATGCTTACCTCGGTAATTCTAGTTTGCCACTTGAACGATTTTTAGATTTGGATCTACTTTTGCTTCTATAACTTCTGTCACTTTTGGTCGAATTGTGCTTAGTTTTGTGATGCTTCCTGTCTGGGCTCCTACTACTTCTAGAGCGTTTTCTCGATGAGCTTCTACTTCTGCTTCGACTATGTCGTTTATTTCGATTTCGGCTCTTGCTCCTACTACGCCTCCTATCCCTATTTCTATTTCTATAAAAAGTTCTATCTTTACTTCTGCTTATAATATATCTTCTATCTTTATTTATACCTCTACTATACCTATCTTTACTTCTGCTTCTACTACTCTTCCTGTCTTTACTTCTGCTTCTTGTGTAGCTCCTTTTTCTTTCACGAAGAGGGAAATCTCTTGAATATTTTGAACGAGATTCGTACCTATAAAAAGGTACATTCTTAGTTCTTACAATGTCTACAAATCAAAGTTCAATTATGATTGCATTATTAATACTTATTCATTATATGTAAATTAAAGATAACAAAATAAATTAATAAAAATTTTTATATTTAATAAATATTTGCAATAAGATAATGAATGAGACTAACATCAATAATTGGAAAATTCAAAAATTTTTAATTCACATTGAAATCAGAATTGGTGAATTACTATTTTTTATTTTCTTTTTTTTTTAATGATTAAATTTCAGGTTAATTGGAAAAAAATATATATATGCGCAAAATAACTAACCTCTAAAAATAATATTATATATATATATATATATATATATATATATATATATATATATATATATATATATATATATATATATATATATATATATATATATATATATATATATATATATATATATATATATATATATATATATATATATATATATATATCAGCTAATCCCGAAAAAAGGTAGCTACTCTGATCCTCCCAACTATCGACCTATAGCTCTCAATTGTATTATGTCTAAAAAATTTTAAACTCTCCTCAACTATCATTTCCTGGAGCATTTGGAGTCTCATTCTCTTCTCTCAGATCATCAGTATAGCTTTCGACGCTCGAGGTCAACTGGTGACATACTTTCCTTTCTCACTGATTTATGGTTTCCTGCCCTTAGGGACTTCGGGGAGTCCTGTGTGGTTGGTCCTGTGTGCTTGACACATCCAAGACTTTTGAACGGGTATGGCATGCGTTGCTGCTCTCTAAGCTTACTCTTCTCTTTGCTTACTCTTGTCTAGTTTTCTCCCAGATCGTTCCATCTGAGATGGAGAGACCTCTTTTTCCTTTCCTATCAATTGTGGTGTTCCCCAGGGTTCTGTTTTATCTCCAACTTTATTCTTACTTTTCATTAACGACCATCTCAACTGCACTTAAACTCTGTTCACTTTTATGCTGATGATTCAACTCTCTATTCTTCTACTCATTTCCAATCTGCTCCTTCTTTTGCTTTTAGAGTTGCTTCTCGTCTTCAACTTGATTCTTTTCTTGTTGACATAGCAACCTTGTGAAATTCAACTCTTTATAAACCCAACTACTTCACATTTCCCACTCCAAAACACCTCCCAACTTTCCTATCTTCTTTAATGGTTCTCCTGTCTCACTTGTAAATAACATTAACATTCTTGGTCTTAACATAAACAATAAATTGTCTAGGAAACCACATATCACAATCGAAATCAATTAAGGCGGCCACTAAGAAGTTGGGAGTACTGTTCAGGTTGCAAGAATTTTTCTCTTCTGAGCAGTTACTCCAATTATATAGGGGTCTTATTCGCTCATGTATGAAGTACTGTTCTCACATTTGGGGGTGCTCCAGGGTTCCTCCTCTCTTCTGGATAGGGTTGAGTAAGGCTAAAAGATTAACTGTCCTCTATTTTCTAACTCTCTTGACACTCTATCTCTGCAACGTGACGTTGGCGCACTATTTCTTTTCTACAGGTACTACAATGGCAAGTGCTCAAGGGAACTGGCCTCTCGAATTCCACCACCATTGCATCATCCTCGTTGCACAAGGAGTGTTCTGCTTTCGCACAAATTTTGTGTGGATGCTGGAAACCCCAGATTTGCCTGCTGTGGTGCCTCCTCCTTTCCAGCCACTTTGTTCTGTGGAACTTCCTACCATCATCTATATTTCCTCTTGCGTTTGATTTTCCTCTCTTCCTGAGAGGTGTCCGTTAGACTTGGGGCTGGGTTGTTTTTCTTCTTCTTTTCTCTCTTATAACCCCCTCCTTGAAGAGGGCTCTGCCCGTGAGCGGTGGTGATCTGTGTATATATATATATATATATATATATATATATATATATATATATATATATATATATATATATATATATATATATATATATATATATATATATATATATATATATATATATATATATATATCACTACTACTCACGGGCTGAGCCCATTTCAAGAAGGGGGCATAATAAAAACATCAAAGGAAACCTACATACACCCAAGTCTAAAGCATATCCCTATGGGAAGCGTAGGAGGAGGCTTTAAAGTGATGAAAATTAAATATGGAAGTAAAATCAGAAAATAGTAGGGAGTTCCACAAACCAGAAGTGGCTGGAAAGAAGGAAGTACTCCAACCAACAAGCCTTGAGTTTACAACACTCACAGATTGCTCATGTGCAAGCAAGGCACCTCTTGTGCTGCGAGGGTTTTGCAATGGACGTGGCATTGAAGTACCTATAGAAAAGATTGCATACCAATGTCACATTGCAGAGAAAGAGAGTTCAAAAGTAGAAGACATTTTATTAGTCTTTTGCCTTAAGACTCAACCCTATCCAAAAGAATTGCGGAACTGGAATCACCTCAAATGTGAAAACAGTATTCCATACAAGGGAAAATAAGACCCTTGTAAATTGGAGTAACTGATTATAAGAAAAAAATTCCCACAACCTAAACAGAACTCCCAGCTTTTTTGAAGCCACTTTAGCAACCATTGTGATATAAAGTTTCTAAGATAATTTGTTGTTTATGTTATTATCAAGATTGTTCATGTTGCTCACAGGTAAAATGGCAGAGAAGTTGAAGGAGATAGGAAAGTTTGAAGGTGTTTTATAAAGGGAGATGTGAAGAAATTGACTTTTTAGACTTGAATTTTACAAGATTCAGTGACCTCACCATGAGATCCATTTCGGTAAGAATAGAATAGGAATGGGAAGACGATAAGCAACTTTTGAAGCTAAAGAGTGAGCAGACTTGAAATGAGTAAAAGAAGAGTAAAAGAAAGGAGAGTTATCAGCATAAGAATGAATAGAGTTAGAAGTGCAGCTTGATGAAAAGTAAGAATAGAGTAGGAGATGGAACAGAACCCTGAGAAACACCATAATTAATAGGGAAAGAAGAAGTTGTCCATCAACAAGAGCTGATATATATTATATATATATATATATATATATATATATATATATATATATATATATATATATATATATATATATATATATATATATATATATATATATATATATATATATATATATATATATAATATATATTCTCAACCTAATACCCTTCCCTTCCCTCACCATCCCCCTAACAACACCATCCATTAACACATTAAAGAGCCACGGAGACATAACACACCCCTGCCTCAAGCCAACTCCAACGTTAAACCAATCAGACAGTTCCCCCCTCACCCTCACTCTACAGTTCTCATAAAATGATTTAATTCCATTCAATAATCTACCTCTCACTCCCCCTCCCTTAGAAACTCAAACAATTTCCTCCTACAAACTCTATCATACGCCTTTTCCAAATCCATGAAACATACATACCCCACTCTATCTTTCTCACGCAATTTCTCACCAATCATTCTCAGTGTAAACACCTGATCCACACATTCCCTACCTTCTCTAAAACCTCCCTGTTCCTCCCCCACTCTCTCTCTTGTCAGTTCTTTCACTCTCGATACTAATACTCTCCCATAAATTTTCCCTACTACACTCAACAAGCTTATCCCCCTATAATATATAATACATACCTATATAATATACAGTATATATATATATATATATATATATATATATATATATATATATATATATATATATATATATATATATATATATATATATATATATATATATCAGGGTAGAAAAAAACCATGGTTTTTTTAAAAAAACCAAAAACCAAAGTTTTTTTTTTTTTTTTTTTTTTTTTTTTTTTTTTTTTTTTTTTTTTTTTTTTGTTTTTTTTTTAATACAATAATGAATCAATAGGTGAAATGACTAATGAATAATAAAAAATGCAATATATTTTTTTATATAGAACAGTAACAAAATGATTGAAATGAAGCAAAAAATAAATTTGAACTTTTAAAAAATAATGTAAATTAGTAGACTTATGAAACTGTATATATATATATATATATATATATATATATATATATATATATATATATATACATATATATATATATATATATATATATATATATATATATATATATATATATATATATATATATATATATATTATTTTTTTATACTCAGCCCCATATTCCGCATAATGCAGGGTGGTGTCGGCTGCAGAAAGTATTCCTATTCCTGCAACCGTACGTGGGAAGGGAGAAATACTGGTTAAGAGGGTTCCCAGCCTCTAGAACCATAAGAATGATGTTTTTACTGTTTATACGAATACACACAATATTTATTATATATATAATATATATATATATATATATATATATATATATATATATATATATATATATATATATATATATATATATATATATATACGGTATATTATAGAATTTTCTGAAAAATCAGTCATATATATATATATATATATATATATATATATATATATATATATATATATATATATATATATATATATATATATATATATATATATATATATATATATATATATATATATATATATATATATATATATATATATATATATTTACAATCTACAACCTCTCCCAGGAAGGGTTTTCATCCTGTCAGTGGAACCAGCATCTTTCGCCATCTGCTTGTAGAATTTCTCCTAGAGCCCTCTGAAAGATCATGTTTTTCGGCTCGTTAGTCTCCATGCCGGTCCATGAGTCTTATCCAGACTCTCAGGTAGGGTTTTTACCCTTTCAGTAGGACCAGCATAGTTTTCAAACTAACCTCTAAACACTCTCTCCCAGGGGTCTTCAAAATATTGTGGTTCTCTGAGCTATGGTTTCCAATGCTGGTTCTGGAGTAGTTACAAGCCGTTGACAGAGTAATTACAAGGCCGGATGGCTAGTCCTGTCGTCCTTGCATTTATTTCTCTTCACATGATCCGATCCTGTCGTCGATTTTTAAACTCTTGTTTTTAAATTTTAAATTCCTAATGATAAGGTTTAATTTTTCATTAAAAGCCGAAAGTCCATTATCTTGAAAGATTTGTTGCTCCTCTATAGATTTTGAGATATAATTTTATCGAAACTTATTTATTTATTTTTTTCGTTTTAATAAATGCAAAAATATTTTCTAAAATTCTAATTTTAAAATAAATTTTTGCTATTAGTTTTTAAAAATTTTGTTCAGTACTGTCTTCATACATAAACATTCTCTCTTCAAACCTCTTTCTGATTCTTCTCGCTTTTCTATTCCCATCTACTTTTAGGCACATGTACTCTCGACGACGGCCGAATCATATATATATATAATATATATATATATATATATATATATATATATATATATATATATATATATATATATATATATATATATATATATATATATATATATTTATTATTTATTTTATATAAAAAAAAATAAAAATTTGGTTTAAACCAAAAAAACCATGGTTTTTTCAGTTGGTTTAAACAAAAAAAAAACAATTGGTTTAAACCACCTGGTTAAAACCATGCAACCCTGATATATATATATATATATATATATATATATATATATATATATATATATATATATATATATATATATATATATATATATATATATATATATATATATATATGGGTCATTCCAAGTCACTTCAACCAAAATTTGGCAATTTTTTCCGTGACCCCTTTCGATTTTTATGAAAAATGGCACACTAACAGATCTTGTTGAGAAAATATGAATGGCGTTTATTGCAGGTCTCTAGCTCATACGGTTCAGAAGATATGACCTTTGAAACTTTGGTCAAAAATGTCAATTTTCAGAGAGTAGTCCGAGGTCAAAATACAATATCTCGGCTTCTATGGCACTTAGAAGCATCGTGTAAAGACCATTTAAAAGATCTTGAATAGCGGTACAACATTTATTTAGATGATTTTGACCTCGGAGGTCAAATAAAAAATTTGACCTATTGTGACCTTGACCTTGAAAAAAAACCTCCTCTTCGATTTTTTTCAAACTTTGCTGAATTATTGTTATATATGTATATTTTAATTTTTTTTAATGAATTATTTTTGGTTTTGGCTTGGTTTAGAAAATATAAGCAATTTAATAAGTACAAATATCACATTTTTCACTTTTTTGCGATTTTTATCTCATTCAATGTATAGTTCCAACATTTCCATTTCTCTTTCTCTCTCATATATATATATATATATATATATATATATATATATATATATATATATATATATATATATATATATATATATATATATATATATATATATTGTAAGGGGCTGGCTGCTGCCGAGTATATTTTTCTCGTTTCAGATTGCAAGGGGTATTCTCTGAGGAATATAGTCTTACCTGCTTGTTGCTTTGCTGTTATGCTGTTTGATTTTGACTGTGCTTGGGATCCACAATATTAATGTGCATGTGCCATGTCCTAGACTGGAGAGCGTGAAGGGAGATTGATGTTAACGTGTTTTTTTTGTTTAGATACGTTAATGTTATTCTTCTATGTTAAATTTATTTTTATTATTATTATTATTTATTGAGTGCACTTGTGCTAATGAAAAGTCTTATGAGCTATTGTTCCCATTTCGGGCAATAATTAAAAACAGGTTATTCTTATTCAAACAGGTTGTTATTTTCAAGAAGGCATATTACTCTTTCAAGAGTAGGTTATATTCTTTGTGTTTTTATTATTATTATTATTAATTCATTATATATTTTTAGATCATTTAAACTGAAGGTGAGGCACTGGGGTAATTATTTATAATTCTCACAGGTGCCGGTCTAGGGCCTTATTGCCTAGTGCTAATCTGGAGTTATAATCTCTATACCTATCAGGTAGAAAATATAGACAAGAGACCTTAATGGTTTATGAGATTATCATATTTTTTTTTTTTTTATAAAATTTTAATATTTAATATTCACTTTGGGAAAAGAAAATATGTCAGTAGTGTGATAAATTTCACAGTAAAACGCTTTTCCACTTTCAAATCTTTGGTTGTTTTAAACCATTACTCTTTTTTTTCTTTATTTTGTGTATATAAAGAGGCTATCTTGTGTACTGTGAACTATAGATAATTTTATGTGAACATTGTAAGTGTCAAGATCAATATATATATATATATATATATATATATATATATAATATATATATATATATATATATATATATATATATATATATATATATATATATATATATATATATATATATATATTCCCCATGCAATCTGAAACGAGAAAAATATACTCAGCAGCAGCCATCCCCTTACAATATATATATATATATATATATATATATATATATATATATATATATATATATATATATATATATATATATATATATATATATATATATATATATATATATATATATATGAGAGAGAAAGAGAAATGGAAATGTTGGAACTATACATTGAATGAGATAAAAATCGCAAAAAAGTGAAAAATGTGATATTTGTACTTATTAAATTGCTTATATTTTCTAAACCAAGCCAAAACCAAAAATAATTCATTAAAAAAATTAAAATATACATATATAACAATAATTCAGCAAAGTTTGAAAAAAATCGAAGAGGAGGTTTTTTTTCAAGGTCAAGGTCACAATAGGTCAAATTTTTTATTTGACCTCCGAGGTCAAAATCATCTAAATAAATGTTGTACCGCTATTCAAGATCTTTTAAATGGTCTTTACACGATGCTTCTAAGTGCCATAGAAGCCGAGATATTGTTATTTTGACCTCGGACTACTCTCTGAAAATTGACATTTTTGACCAAAGTTTCAAAGGTCATATCTTCTGAACCGTATGAGCTAGAGACCTGCAATAAACGCCATTCATATTTTCTCAACAAGATCTATTAGTGTGCCACTTTTTATACAAATCGAAAGGGGTCAGGGTTTTTGTCGTGTTGAAGTGACTTGGAATGACCCATATATATATATATATATATATATATATATATATATATATATATATATATATATATATATATATATATATATAATATATATATATATATATATATATATATATATATATATATAATATTAATTTTTAAAAGTTTATTAAACAAAAAGAGTTTAGAAATTATAATTTAATTCTCTTACCTATTGGGTGAAGATACAAGATAGTCATACTGATATGAATATTCCTCAGTGTAATGATGATAACTGCTACTTGAATCATGTCTGTGAAAATCTGTGAAGGATGATTTTGGACGATGAGAGTCATCATTATCAGGCTCATCTTTTTTATCTTCTAGTTTGAATGATTTTTTAGGACCCTTTCTTTTTGATTTTACATCTGAAGAATGAGCCAATTTCTTCTCTGAAATGGTAGAAGTCTTTTTCTTTTCTTTAAAAACTACTAATCTGCTTTTTTCTGATGGTTCTGCAGAATTTGGCTTTGTGTTTTCATCTGCAGGTTTATTTTCAATTTTAACCTTTATTTCAGCATTTTTCAAAATTACATCAGTAATAGTCTCTTTGCTGGAACCTTTTTCATCAATCTTACTTTTATAATTGCTACCATATATATTTTCATTATACAAACTACAAACATATTTTTCAAATAACTGAAGTAGTTTTTTCTGTAAACTTTCTGATAACGCATTTGCTTCAGTTGGAAACACTGGTCTATTATTTGCAGCGAGTTTATGCATTAATGAAAATACATTGCATGTTGGAATCCCTAACTCCTTATTCAAGGAAGCGGCATGTTTGTTTATTTTCTTAAAACAATGCTCTAACTTGGTTTCAAACTCTGAACAGTCATGCAAATTCTCAAGACTTTTCGAATTTTCATGAGAAAAGCCATTTTTAATATGTTTTTCATATAAACTCTTATAATAATTTTTGAAAAAAGCAGGGTAACATGTCAAAAATAAAATTTTAAAACGTTCACAGGCATGTACATATTCAGATAATAGATCAAGTTTTTTAATTACACATTCTGCATAAGCTAGAGGGTCTTTTAAAAGAAGCATATTAGGTACAGGATACTCTAAAGGACTGTGATCTTTGCATTCAGAAAATTTAGATAGGGTGAGAAATTCTCCTGAAGGAATTGCGCTAATTATTAATAGCCTATCTCCTGTTCTTTCAACTGATGTAATAACTTTTTGAATACAATTAAAGGTTAACCCATTTTTACAATAAAAATAAGGTTTTATATCTAACTTCATATTCCAATTTTTTGACACATATTTTATCCACATATCCCCAATTATTAACGTTCTACCTGTGTCAGAAATTTTAGTGTGCAAAGTTACAGGGGAACACACTCCACTATCAACATCACCTTTTTTAACATTTGACTTTACATCAGTTTCTTCATATACATACTTACTTAATAGAAAGCTGAGATCAAAAACGTCTGAATTTTCTTTTAATTTATTCTTTTTACTGTACATGCACCAAATTTCAAAATAGAAAGTTACATTAACTGGAGAATATTCAAATATACCTAGTTTGGTTTCATTTAAATTCCTGTAAAATATTTTTCGATTTATATTGGAAATAGAATTTGTAGATTCCACAGATGATGACGTACCAAGAGAAAAGTTACAAGAACAGTCAAAGTTTTTACTGCGACTCAACTCAGATAATGCATGACTGATATATGCAATATCTATTTCAGGTAAGTAACTAAATGCAACAAAAACCCCATTATCATTTTCCAATTTTTCTTTCAGGATGGTCATTTCTTTAAGATAACGATTTACAGTCCGTGAATTATTTTCAATCTTCCTTATATACTTGAATGGGAGATGGATTCCATGACAACCGTGAAATTTATATGTAGAATATAAAGATAATTCATGTAAGCCACATATGAAGAGAACAAAAATCTTTTCACTGTTATTTAAGTAAGCATGATTCTGAATCTTAAATTGTAAGATCTGGTTTAAAGTAATATTATCTTTATAGAGAAAATAAGGTTTTATTTTACTATTTTTTGGCCACATTTTACTGAAGCTGGATATAAATGAGTCCCCTACAATTACAACTCTTGTAAAAAAACCATCTTTGATTTCCTTCCCTGGCTCCTGAAAAAAAAAAAAAAAAAAAAAATATATATATATATATATATATATATATATATATATATATATATATATATATATATATATATATATATATATATAATATATATATATATATATATATATATATCACATAGGAAATCTAAAAAGAAGCTATAAAATCCAGAAAACATTTACTGCCTACTACAAAGTTAAATTTGGATTTGGGGAAAATTATTAGATTTAAATTTCTATCAATATATATAATCAGATTTGAAATAAGGAATGTATTGCAGTAAAAAATTATATATATATATATATATATATATATATATATATATATATATATATATATATATATATATATATATATATATATATATATATATATATATATATATATATATATATGAACCGACCGGGGCCCCGGCCAATCCCGGCCATTTTTACTGACCCCGGACCCGGACCCGGCCCCGGCTAAAAATCAGGGAAAACCGGGGTTGCCGGCCGGGGTTAAAATGGCAAATTATACAAAAAAAAAATTTTTTTTTTTTTTTTAATTTTCAGCCGATTCTGCTGAAACTTTCAGTGTATATAGATTTTTTACCAGTAAGAAAAGTCCATTTCTAGCGTTTTTCCGAGTCTATTACGGTTAAAAGTTTTTTTTTTTTTTCTTTTGGAAATTTTACCCTTTTTCAATAGAATGGCTGTGCCAAACCACTTTTTAGAATGAGCTGAAAGTTGGACTATTTATTCACAAGCCTCTAATAGACTTTTGTTCCCAGAGTCATAGAAAAAATGTTATAAGCCAAAAACTGACCAACTATAGGAAAAAAAATTTTTTGAACTAAAAAAATCCACCTTTTCAGACAAAATCTTTTTTTTTAAAAATACAACTATAACATTTCCTATTTTTGATGTGTATAGAGGAGGGGTGGGGCTACAAATTCCTCTATGTACTTTATTCGATGAGATTCGTTGGTTTTGAGATATAGCCTTCAAAAAGGTTCATTTTTGGCGAAATTTCAAAAATTCCCAAAGTTTGAGATGCTTTATTTCGCTTCAAACAAAGGGCATTTAAAAATGCACTAAATAAAAATTGTTGCCCTGTTCCTCTTCTAAACAATATTCACAAATAAAAAAAATAGTAGGTAGCGTTTTCTTTTTTAAATAATTTTTTCCTCCAGAAGGGTACGATTTTTGCAAATTTTTTTCCAAGTGCTAATAACTTTTTTCTAGACGTGATATCAAAAATCTATTCCCACCAATGCAAGAAATTGGGCAAAGGTATTCAGTTAAATTTTCAGCTCATGTGGACCAGTGGTTTGACCCAGTTATTCATTTTTTTCAACTTTGGGTCCAAATAAGTTTCAAACCGTTATAGACTCAAAAAAAAAAAATGCTCGAAATCAACTCAGAACTTCGTGAAAAAATTCACATACTTTGAAAATTTCAGCTCAATCAGTCAAATAATAAAAAAAAAATTTCAAACAAAATATAAGAAAATTAAGAGTTTTTTCTTTTCTGTTTCTTTTGACTGCTCCTTTTCTGCTAGTGCATGTTCATCTTTGTATTTTAATTTTAGATACTCCAAAAAGATTTGGTTGAAATTTTTTTTACTTGTAGCACCCGGAGGTTCTCTTCTAATTTTCTGACTGCAGATGTTACATTTAGCTATTTCGAGCCTATCCTGAAACATTGTAAAGTATTCAAATACTGCAGAAGCTGATCTTTTAGTCATATTGACGGAAAGTTTAAACAAAATAAAAATTTTTAAATAATGCAGCTAAATGATACAAGTTTGATAAATAGCAATAAAATAACAATTTTATGTATAAATACAGGTTAAATTGATGATTTTTTATCTTACATTTTTTCAAACTTTACCTTTGGGTCTTACCTAGGTAAACGTTAAATCACTATTATGAATTAGAATATTTTTTCTTTTAATTTTTGTACTTTTTTTAAACTTAAAAATATACAAAACTAATTTTCTGATTTTTTTTAGAGAAAATACATATAATCATTAATTTAAGTGAATGTTGCCTATTCTACTCCTTCCTTACAATTAAATAAACCTTATATCTAATTTTCTTAACCTAAAATTTCAGTGCTTTTGACCTCTTTACAAATTTTAGGAAACCCCGGCCCCGGCCAAATTTGGGTGACCCCGGCCCCGGCCAAATTCCAGCCCTGGTCGGTCCCTATATATATATATATATATATATATATATATATATATATATATATATATATATATATATATATATATATATATATATATATATATATATATATATATATATATATATATATATATATATATATATATATTTTTTTTTTTTTTTTTTTTTACAAATTGCATTATTTTCATTATTACTCAGGGCTCTCTTTTTTTTTAAATATACATATGCAATAACAACCTTTTTTATCACATACTCATTTCATTATGAAGAAAATAAAAATTTCACACAGTCACTAAAAAATATTTTAGGTTTTCTTTACATTTAAAGAAATATTAAATATTATTTATTTGTTCTTGTAATCATATGTGAAGTCTTACACATCCTATGGCTTAAATTTGAGCCCCTGCACTCCTCAGGTGTGTGTATAACTCCATAAATAAATTTTTTCTATCTACCTGTTATTAAAAGATTAGTGTGATTGACTTATGTGCTTGAGGGTACCAGTTCAATCCCACTCGGAGATCCTAGGCATATACTACCTAGAAAAGTTCCTCTCTTTGAATAGGGCAAAGCCCTTGAGATGTGAACTTTAAAAATGTATATATATTAGGGATGGAGTGAAGTATCGGTATCGGTAAGTATCGGCATATTTTCCGATTCAGTATCGGTATCGGCAAAATTTTTGGATAAGAGTAAAGTATCGGTATCGGTAGTAGTATCGGCATATTTGTAGGTATCGGTAAAAATTTTGGTATCGCTCCATCCCTAATATATATATATATATATATATATATATATATATATATATATATATATATATATATATATATATATATATATATATATATATATATATATATATATATAGTGTGTAAACCAAAATATATACATTCAGTCAGGCATAGGTCTCTATTCAAAAGTAATTATATTTTTTTGCCTCATTTAATTTTTTATTTTATTAGGCACTTCTTATTTATCTAAATATATAATTACTAAAACCACAAATAGAGATATGTAACAATCTATTAAATTCTTAACTATGCAATAAATTTTTGTTACTTTTAAGATTTGTTATTCTAACTATAATATATAAAGCAGAGGTAGCACAAGGTTACTACTTTTGATAACTAATGGCGGCAACAGAGCTACATTACCTGCATAATAGCATAATGACCCTACTCTAAAGTAGTGTGTCTATCACCACATACAAGTTGCAATATAATATGAACACATGGGAAAGACTATTTTTCTTATTAAATTAATATTAATCAATTTAAATTTACACTCATGAGAATAAAGATAATTAACGACTAATATAATGTAATAATAAAAAATTTATATGAAAATATGAAAAGACAAATTTACCTCATTGAATTTACTTTTTGAAGAAGACTTTGCTAATCCTTCTGTAGTGATCGGTTTTCTTTCTGACTTCTTTATATCCTCTTCAGTGATTTCATCAATAACTTCAAAATGGCTCTCATTTTCACTTGTAAGCTCTATTGTGTCAGAGTTGTCTGAGGTATAAATTGTAGCTGACTTTCTCTCTATTTCTTGAGTCTCATCGATATTGTCATGTTTTATTGGAGGACTTTGAGTAATTTCATTTTTGGTACCTTCAAGTGACTTTTTATTTTCCAGCGACTTTAGTTCAGCTTCTGTTGGAGACTTTACATCACTGATTTTCTCCTCTTTTTCATTATTTTCTTCATACATGTTTGACACACTGTCCTCAGAGATTAAATCAGGTGTGGTAATATAGTCTTTCTTATTCAAATTGATCAGGTAATCTGATATGTCTTCATATAAGACTGAGTCAGTATCTGAATAAATTTCTGTCTTTTTCCTTTGCTCATTTTCAAAACATTTCTGTAACTTTGATTCAAGAGAGCTGAACTGTGATTTAATAGTGGTTTCATCTTCTGTTACATTCATATTAATAATTTCCTCTTTTACAACATTCACCTTTTTTCCTTCAGTAAAATCTGAACACTTAATCAATATCATTGTATCTTTTTTAATTTCTTTTGATTCTTCAAAAATGCCATCTAAATTTTTATTTAAAATTTCTGAATTTTTAATTTGTTCTCTTAATACTACTGCTTTTTTTACTCCCATATTACTCAAGCATTCATCTGAAACATTTATTCCATTTTTAGTTTCTTCATCCATCATATCTTCAATTGATTTAGTAAAATTAGCATTTTTCTCAAAGATATTTAAATCAATTTTGGCTCCTTTATCAATAATTGTCTCTTTGGTCTCTATTGATAAATCATCTAAGCATTCATCCAAGTTCTTGGAATCGCTTTTGACTTCTTCACTAACATCATAAGATTTTTTAACATTCATTTCATTATCCATCATAATTCCTTTTGATTTTTCAGTTAAAATATCTGAGCATTCATTTAAAACTGCTGCATTTTTTTTATCTTCATCTTCAATAGTTTCTTTTACTTCTTCAGTAAAATCCTCTGAATGATTTGATTTATTAATTTCTTCCTCCATTGAATGTTTTACTGACTCATCAGATAAATTATGTGATGATTCATTTAATGGCTTAACATTATGTTCAATTTCACTTTTTGAATCATCACCATGTCTCTGCAGAAAATCATCATGCTCTTTACATATATTCATGTTTTCTGATTCTTGAATGGAATCTTTTTGATTATTAAAATTTTCATCTAGCTTCTGAATTGGTCCAAGATTGGGCAAAGAGCCTTTATCATTATTTAAACCAGCCAAAAAGCTACCATTGGCAGTCTGATTGTCATTTATTTGATTTATACTCGAAATCTCATCACACTCAAATGATTCATTTTCTACTACTGGTTTCACAGAAAAATTCATATTTCCTGATACATCTACCATTTTACTACCATTACTGATATTTTCATTGCTTGATAAAACAGAAGTAGCTATATTACTTTCTTCCTCCTGAATTTCAAATTTTTCATAAACAGTGGGATTTTCATCTGCTGGATTGTTTTCCTTATTGCAAATTTCTTTTTGTAATTTATTAGATTCAGAACTTTTTCGAGACTTTATCTCAGATTCCTCTTTTAAATAAATCTGTTCCTTTTCTTGAAGATTATCATTATCACAAGAACTTTTCTCTTCCCTTTTGCTAAGTAATTCTGAATTTTCCTTTAAATCATCTTTATTTGTGAGTTTCACATCTGAGATAATTACAGTCACATCATTCAGATGAAATGAATTTTCATCATTTTCAGTCGCTTTATAGCATAACTTTTCATCATTATTACTATTTTTTATATTTAATTCACATAAACCTTGATCTTGACTAAATTGTTTTTCAGTTGAAAGTAGGTCAAGACCTGTCTTTTCTACAACATTACCATCTATCTCTTCATCATCTAATTTAGGACTCATATTTGATGACTCCATTTGGATATCCTCCATCTCAAATTTTTCATCACGATTACTTTCAGGTTTTTTCCGGTTTAAATTCATTGTGTCTTCATTTTCAAAACCTTCATAATTTAAGCCAATTATTGTTGATGAAGGTAACTGTGTTGTTTCAATGGTATTATCTATTTCATTGATCTTGTTAGACAATAATGGGTTATCAGTTCTCTGATCAAGAGAATTGGAACTGTCATTCAGTTGTTGTTCTTCAGTGTTCATAGATTGATCTGCATCATCTTCATGAATATCAGACATTATACCTATACTAAAGTGAGAATTTTCATCTTCATCAGGTTGAATCTCTTCAACATCCATTACTAATTTTCATAAAATATTCTATATAGCAAATCTGAAAAAAAAAAAAAAAAAGGAGAGAGAGAGAAAGTAAGTTAAAATGTGAAAATGTATATTGTTCAAAAGCTTTAAATTGTAGATATTAGAATTTCTGGGTGTAATCTAATTTTTTTTAAATAATTAAATTTCCATCTAATTAACCTCTGAGCCTAATCCTTTTTTTTTTTTTTTCTTTTTTTTTTTTTTTTTTTTTTTTTTAACTTAAGACTTTGGAAATCAACATGGCTTTCAAACATGTGAAATATTTAATTTTGAAAACTATTCAATTAAACCTTTTTTCCATCTGAGTAATCAGGGTAAACAGAATATTTAAATAGCAGAAAATGGAGATGAAGCAAAATTACAGTGAAATGAAAATGGTTTAATAAATTCAATGTAAGTATGAAATTCAGTATGGGGAGAGTAAGTACTGAATGTCTTAGAAGATACAAGCTTTAAAGAAGAGATCTAGCTATTAGATATTTCAGACAGTGGAGAAAGAAATGTGGAATGTTCTCTACCATGGTGGGACACCAATGACAGAAAGGCTTTCTTGTAATGCCCAATCTGCAGAGGTGAGAGTTCAATCTTGTATAGCCTATTCTCAATCTAGTGAAGGCAGTCTTTGGTAATGGCTTATATATGTATGTAGATGAGCAGAAGAATCTATCCTGAACTGGCCCAAGTGAGAGGTAAACAGGAAATTTTGGGTAATAATTCAATCTGGCACGATACCTCTCTTTTTTTTCACTATATTGAAAATATAAAAGGCAAAATATGTTTAAATACATTTTACACATAATTTTCTGGTAATAATTCAATTTGGCAAGAACCTTTATTTTTCACTATATTGAAAATATGAAGACAAAATATGTTTAAATGCATCCTACACATAATTTTCTTCCACAGAAGAGTAATATAAATTCATAATAAAAAGAAAACCTATTTAAAATAAGAAAAAAAGCAGAATACTCTAAATGGTGAAGCAACTGTTCTTAGACTGGCCTTCGTTTGTACAAATCACAATTTACTATGTACAAATTTGCAAAAAATAGCAAAACCGACTGAATACCAAGTTGCCATATTTGTCCTTCAACTGTTCTGTTATTTTTCTATATTGTAATACAACCTTCGATATATGGAAATATCGATTTATCAATGCAAATTTTTTGAAATTTGTATTATTATTCAGCTTCCATTTCATTTATTATTATTATTATTATTATTATTATTATTATCATTATTATTATTATTATTATTATTATTATTATTATTATTATTATTATTATTATTATTATTATTATTATTATTATTCCCAAAATGGTAATTGTAGCGTTCACAGATGTGGAGTTTTACGTACAAGACCAGAGGTTGCTGAAAATAAAAACATACCTACGCGTTGCGAGTTCGGACTTCGGATTTGATTATTTAAAAAATATACACCTTTATGAGTTCATTTAGAGAATACTCTAGGTAATTTTGATTTTGTGGATTCATTTTAGAGTGACACCAATTTAATTTAGGTAGCACATGCCAATGCCCAAGCTGGTGAAGAGCACGTTAAGCTAACTAAGGTAGTTAGGTAGGACTTCGGCTGGATGGGCGGGCTGGAACTACGTGTAGGAATTTGAAACTAACAACATAGCCTACGAATTTCTATTACGACAAGGTTGCTGGATCATTGCCGATTCAAAAAAATTTTTTAAAAAATAAATTCCTGTGACATAGTAGCTTCGATTAACCGATCGATATGTTGTCCAATTAATCGGTCGATATTTCGTTCGCTATATCGAACATGGAAAATTGTGAAATCGGCTATCCGGTTTAAAATCGGAATAAAAACCGATTAAAATACGGATAAATTCTGACTGAAATCCGGATCGAATCCGGGCTGGGACATCGTGAAATCCGAATAATCCGGACTGAAGTACAGGGCTAGCCCCAAATCGTGGCATAAAGATAGAAATTTGGTGAAAAACTGGTTGAAATTTGGTGAAAAAATTGGTGAAATCGTGGCTTAAAGGTAGAAAAAAATTAGGGAAAATTTCGTGAAGAGGATCAAAACTCCTCAAAAAAGGGTTAAAAACCCCAAAAAAGGGGCCAAACCCCCCAAAGTGGCCCCAAAACCCCCAAAAAACGCGTCAGGAAAGAAGCTGAGATTAAGTTTGCAATTGCAAATTGCAAACCGGTTATCCGGTTTTCAAACCGGATCCTCTGAGATAGTGCTCACCTCACTACTTATTTTATTGTTTTTATTTATTTATTTTTGTTTATTTATTTTTTTATTTTTGTGTGTGTGTATACCGATCATCCGGATTAAAAACCGGAATAAAAACCGAATAAAATACGGATAATTTCTGACTGAAAATCCTGGATCGAATCCGGGCTGGACATCGCGAAATCCGAATAAATCCGGGAGAAAAATCCGCGCTGAAGTACAGGGCTAGCCCTAATCGTGGCATAAAGGTTGAAAAATTAGTGAAAATTGGTGAAAATTGGTGAAATTTGGTGAAAAATTGGTGAAATTTGGTGAAAAACCCTCAAAGAGGGTTCAATACCCCTGAAGAGGGGTCAATACTCCTCAAAGAGGGGCCAAACCCCCCCAAAGTGGGGCCAAAAACCCTCCAAAGTGGGCCCAAAACCCCCCAAAGTGGGCCCAAAACCCCCCAATGTGGGGGGCAAAACCCCCCCAAAAAAGCGTCAGGAAAGAAGCTGAGATTAAGTTTGCAATTGCAAATTGCAAACCGGTTATCCGGTTTAAAAACCGGTCATCTCCGATGGTGGATCGTAGTGAGGTGAGCACTATCTCACAGGATCCGGTTTTTAAACCGGATAACCGGTTTGCAATTGCAAACTTAATCTCAGCTTCTTTCCTGAGGGTATTTTGGGGGGCTTTGCCTCACTTTGGTTTTTTTTTGGCCCCACTTTGGGGGTTTTTGACCCCTCTTTTGGGTTTTTTTCACCAATTTTCACCAATTTTTTTACTAAATTTCACCAATTTTCATAAATTTTCACCAAATTTCTACCTTTATGCCACGATTTGGGGCTAGCCCTTGACTTCAGCCCGGATTTCGCCCGGATTTATCCGGATTTCGCGAGGACCCAGCCCGGATTTCGCGCGGATTCTGCCCGGATTTATCCGGATTTCAGTCAGAATTTATCTGTATTCGGGTATTTTAAACGGACAATTGGTTTTTATAGCAATTTCATCCGGTTTTTGCCGTTCATCCGGTTTTTAAACCGGATGGCTGATTTCACAATTTTCCATGTTCGATATATCGAACGAAATATCGAGCGATTAATCGGACAATATATCGATCGATTAATCGAATCTGATTTGTCACATGAGTGACGTCATCACAGAGCATATATCCAAATAGAACTTTTTGCTATTTATAAGGCATTGTCTTTTATTATTCAGGCACTTTCCCCTCAAAAGGTTGTTATTTGTACTGATTCCATGTCTTCTATTCATGTTATTAAATCAAAAATTCACCATGGTTACAAGAAAATACATACCAAAATACAGGAATGTTTCCAACAGTTAGCTTTGGATTCAAGATGGTTGATTCATTTTCTTTGGTTACCTTCCCATGTAGGTATCCTGGATAATGAAATTGTTGATGCTGCAGCAAAGCTGGGTCATAATTTAGAAACAATCTGCATTTTTCCGATGGAGAATAGAGAGATCTTAACATGTGCAAGAGGTGCTCTTCAGCAGGAAATTAGGAGAGAAAATAATGATTTTCTTAGTTTACATCCTTTGGGACAGTTCTACTTGGATGATAATTGTCTCTCATTCCCAGCAAATAATCGTAGGCTAGAAACAGCAATGTTTAGATTGAAAATAGGTCATACAGGTCTCAAGGCCCACTTATACAAGCTTAAAATGGCTCAATCGCCTTCATGTCCTCACTGTGCGTTCCCTACAGAAACAGTTGAACATTTCTTGATACATTGCCCACAGTACATGGTGGCTAGGAATTTGCTCTTTAGCAGGTTGAGGACTTTAGGAGTTTCACTCATTAATGTCACAACTTTGTTGGCACTAAATAATGTACCTCCAATAGGCAAACAGCAAGCATGGCAGTATATCCAGCAATTTTTAAGACAGACTGGTAATTTATACAGGATATAGATAATTCTATCAAACTGTGAACTTGTGTGTGAAGATATGACTAATTGTTTATTTTTTTATTTTCTTTTCAAATATGATTTCTTTTACTATTAAAGGAGACATCTAATAAATGAGCAGTAATTGAGTAAAATATGCACTTTGATTAAAAGTTGAATTTTTTCAATCAAGTTTCAAATGTGGAAGAAGAAAGAAGATAGAAGCCATGGTCAATAGGCCGATGCTGCCTGACGACCATTAAAAGCATTAAAGTAAAAGTAAGTAAAAATAAATAAAATAAAAATAATATATATATATATATATATATATATATATATATATATATATATATATATATATATATATATATATATATATATATATATATATATATATATATATATATATATATATATATATATATATATATATATATATATATATATATATATATGCTTCGAGGGGTGGCATCCAAAGAATGCCCATCAACCTCCACCCTTCACACCATCATCACTTGGGAGTTGGCGGCCTCCAATGATGGGTATGGTGCCGCCATGATCCGGCGTCCGGCTTGCCCCGGTGCACGGTCTTCTTTTTTCATTAATTTCTGTAATATTCGCCGTCTTTTTTCTAATTTCCACTTTGTCGAACACCATCTCTCTTCTTCTAAACCTCATCTCTTGTTTCTAACCGAAACTCAGTTGCTTGAGTGCGCTAACAGCAAATCTTATTCTGTTACCTCCCACTATCTCTATCCTCAATTTTCAGCCAAAGGCGCATATGTGCGCAACGATGTTATTTGCTCTCGTGTCTCTAATTTGGAGTCTCCTGAATTCTCTACTTTATAGCTTAAGCTCTCCTGCAATTCTACTACTAAATATATTTGTTCTGTTTTTATCTCCTGATTATCCCAACTATCTTAAATTCTTCGAATATTTAAACTCCAAAATAGAGCACATTCTGTCTTCTTCTCCTTTCTCCGAAATCATCGTTTTAGGTGATTTAAATGTTTACCACCGCCAATGGTTTTCATCTAGCTCTCATGATCCAGCCGGTGAACTCGCCTACAACTTTTCTATCCAGAACAACATTTAACAGTTGGTGCAACTCCATACCCGTATCCCTGACCATCTTGGTGATGATCCCAACATTCTAGACCTTTTTCTAACTTCTAATCCTTCTCCTTATACTGTTAAACTCTTTCCTCCTCTGAGTTCATCTGATCACCTTCTTATCTCCATATTTTGTCCTGTCTCTTCAAGTCTTCCGCAAGAACGGCCCCCACCTTCGGCGAGGAGACGTTTGTGGCACTTTGGTGCTGATAACTGGTCTGACTTGCGGTCGTACTTCTCTGATTTTCCATGGAATGATTACTGCTTTCGTGGGAGGGGTCCCTCGGAGTGTGCTTAGCGTATAACCGAGGTGATTCTCTCTGGCATGGAGGCGTCAATACGTACGGCGCTGTCCGCCTTAGGGATGCTACTTTCAGAGATTACCGTCGTCTTCAAACTCCTGAAACTCATGCAATTTATATTTCATCCCGGATTCGTGCAAAATCTATTCTTCGAGATACCACTCTTTTCTCCGCCGCAAATGCAACAATCCTTCTGGCTCCTCTTCCTTTCGCCCTTTCTGGCATTTTGCAAAAAATGTCAACTCTAACTTTGCTTCTTCCTCTTTCCTTCTTCTAGTTTCTTCTGATGGCACAACTGCCATTTTACCTTCTACTAAAGCTGAATTCTTCGCTCATACTTTTGCCTCTAACTCCACCTTAGACGATTCCAGAGCTACTCCTCCTCCTTCAACCCCCACCAACTCATTTATACCTAACATTTTAATTTCTTCCAAAGATGTCATTTCTGCTTTCTCTGAGCTTAACACATACTTAGAAGGCGTATGGTCCTGATGGTATTCCTCCTTCGGTTCTTAAAACTTGTGCATCCGCCCTTGCACCCTGCCTTGGTAAACTATTTCGCCTTTGCCTTTCTACTTCGACCTTCCCTTCTTGCTGGAAACGTGCGCTCATTCAACCTGTGCCGAAGGGGGGGCCCCCTCTCAACCCTCTAACTATCGTCCTATTTCTTTAACCTTCCTTCTTTCTAAAGTTTTCGAATCTATCCTTAACAGGAAGATTTGGAAGCGCCTTAATTCTTCTAATCTTATCTCTGATCGCCAGTATGGCTTTCGTAAAGAACGTTCTACTGGTGATATTCTTTTCCTACTTTCTGACTCTTGGTCCTCCGCTCTTCGGGGTTTAGGTGAATTTTTCTCTGTGGTGCTAGACATGTCAAAAGCTTTCGATAGAGTCGATCTGGAACAAAGCTTTGATTTCTAAACTTCTCTCTTTCGGAATCTATCCTTCTCTCTATCCTTTCCGGTCGTTCTATATAGCAGCTGTTGTAGACGGCCACCGTTCTTCCTATAAATAGTGGTGTTCCTCAAGGATCTGTCCTATCTCCAACTCTTTTTCTAATTTTTATCAATGACCTTCTCTCTACTACTTCGTCTCCTATATACACTCCTATGCCGATGACTCCACCCTTCATTACTCCTTTCAATTTGAAAGACGTCCCTCCCAACAGCAGTTGATAGATTCAAGAAGGATTACCTTAATTGGAGCAACTGACCTCTGATCTTTCTCGTATTTCAAATTGGGGCAGAGAAAATATGGTCGTTTTCAATGCCTCAAAAGCTCAATTCCTCCATATTTTTACTCGAAACAATCTTCCATACAACTATAAATATCTTTTTCGAAAACACTCGACTATCTTGGAACACTAGCTCTTACATCGCGCCACAAACGTTCTATGAGTTGCGTGTTCTCCAGTGTCTGGGTCGACGAAATTAATTGAGTGATTAACCGTTAGGTGTTGAAAGCCTTCGTAAGCGTAAGCCTTCCAACAATCACTAATAATTATTGTACCCGGCAAATATATATATATATATATATATATATATATATATATTATATATATATATATATATATATATATATATATATATATATATATATATATATATAGAAGTGTGGAGAGAGAGAGAGAGAGAGAGAGAGAGAGAGAGAGAGAGAGAGAGAGAGAGAGAGAGAGAGAGAGAGAGAGAGAGAGAGAGAGAGAGAGAGAGAGAGAGAGAGAGAGAGAGAGAGAGAGAAAAGCAATACGTAAATTATTACATTCAAAATTTAACAAGCAGCGGTTAGGTCTATTTTCTGGCAGTTAGGCGTAGTTTTACCCTTTACAGTCAAGGTTAGGTTAAGTCGAACTAGTTTGTTAGATCTAACAAACTAGATTATTTAAAATGAACAAAGCACAATAAATCAAAATTATTTTGGTAAATAATTTGTAGTAACATGGAACATTTAAACCTTAATTATTTTACTGAATATAAACTACCTTTTATATATATATATATATATATATATATATATATATATATATATATATATATATATATATATATATATATATATATATATATATATATATATATATATATATATATATATATATATATATATATATATATATATATATATATATATATATAGACATCTCCATTAATACTAGCGATTTTTCTTTAGCACACAATATTGAAAATTCAGTCAAAATCAGAAGATAAAGTAGAGCATGAGACTTTGATGAACAACATCCCTTTATTATATCGAAAGACTTCATAATTTACATAAAACATCTTGTATTACAAATCTGCAAACAACTATTTTGCAAATTGAAAAAAAAAAATTTAAATCCAGTGGGCCAATTAAAACATCAGCTATTGTTCCATCTATGAAACAGTTACAATGCTATGCTATAGTTATATTTTCATTTTAAAAAAATTGATGGTTTCATCATTCCTGTTATAAGAAATTTATGTAGATACATAAAATAACACAATCTGTTGGTTAAAAACACACTAACCTTCGTTGTTATTATCGTAAAACAAAGAAAAAATAATCAAAAATGAGGTAAAATTTTGGCTATTTCAAGCCAACTTTTGCATGTTCAAATCTCTCATATAATTTTTATATTTAAAATGAAATAAAATAGAACTGACAAAGTCTTTCTGACGTAATCGTTTCAACTTTTGCCTTCATATTGTAATAACGTATACAAATTTGTTAAAGGATGATACATTATTAAGTACTATATTACAAAAAAATTAATAATTTGCAAATTGCGTAAATGAAAAAAAAAAAAATACTTTACAAATAGAAGATTTTTTAGTTTTCTCGATCTCTTACATTTTGCTTCTCCCTTCAAAAATTTATTTTTAAATTTGACGATAAAATTTATCCTCATACTAACAGAGAGAGGAAAAATGCAGCTTTAATTTTATTAGCATAAAAGGATGTCACGGAAGCTATATTTTCTCTAAGTAAATATTCGAAATTAGTAGTAGTAGTAAAATTTTATTCAAAATGCTTTCAAACACAGCTTCACATTCAATATCTTTTAAAAACTCCTGTTGGTTGAATCAAGCCCTTTGAGCGAACATCAGAAAAGTTTTTCAATAAAATCTTAACTTCTCCATCACAATATTTCCCCTTTGGTCTAAACTGACACACATCAGTCTCTATGCTTGATCATATTCTTAGCAATATAACTACTAACGTAGACAATTCCATTTCTTTTTAGAATATCAGAAGTATTAGTTTTCAAAAATATTGGACTTATTTTAGTTTGCAGATAGGTATTTTCGCTAGTTTCAATTTCAAACTCGGAAAAAACACTGGCATTTAAAATATTTTTTTTTTTTTTTTTACACATCACCACCACTCACGGGCAAAGCCCTATTCAAGGAGGGGGTGTTAAGATCATTATTATGCTAGATCATTATTAAATATTGCATTTGCTCGCAATTTAAAAAAAAAGAGAAAAAAAAATCTAAATTTGTCAATAAATTTGAGCAGTTTGGCGGTTTCATTGACGAGTGAAAAGCAACAGCTGTAAAAGAATCTAAAAACTGAAGACAACTGGAATTTTTCCGTAGACCACCTTTTTTAATAATGGAACCAAACTTTGATCTAATATACATGGAAGCTATTTGCAAAGTGTACAGGAAATCATTTAGCTATAAAAAGTGGCACATTATACATTACGACAGAGAAGAGAAAATAAAAGAACTGAATACACCTCCACTGATTCTAATTTTGTGTAAGGTAAAAATTGATTGAAACTGAATTTCATATCAGATGCGAAGAAAAATAAAAATCTATTTTACAAAATACTCTGCTCAAAATATTGTTTCTATAAATCTTAGTAGCACATTATAGGGATACTAAAAGACATTATACTTTAAAAGATAATTCTATATTTATTGTTTGTAAACAAAAAAAAAATAAAAAATGTTATTATTAAATTACTTACCTTCGAAACTAATCAAAATTGCTTTAGCCATCAGAAGAATTTGAAACACTTAACAAAACTTAAAAATTTAAAGTAACATTAAAAAGGTATATTAAAAAAACGTAAAAAGTTTGCCGTGGTTTTTGAATTAAGAAAATCAATAAGGTGTACATTTTTTTATAAAAAAAAAAAACTGATGTCTTATGAAAGATACCATCTGAAAATCATCATTAACCTAGCCAATAAAAATACCGTTATTATTTCCAAACGATGGTTCCCAAAATAAATTCTACCAGATCGTTTTGTTTAAACGTATAGTTTAGGAGATTAACTATCGCCTAAGAAATGATCACAACACGAATGTCTGTAAAAGAAATTATTAAAAGTTACAATAATATTATATCCTATCTTCAATATTCTCAATCCCAAAATACTTTATTCCTATTTCATAAAAATCGGAATAAACTGAATTTTTTTCTGCTCGTTCATACATCAATTGTATTTTGAATTACATTAATTTCTTCCATTTAACTCTCACTAATCTTCCATACATGAGATAACTTCTAGCCTCATTCAGACTTTAAAAACACAGCACATTCTTTATAATTTTCTCTCATTTCGCCTCATTCCTAATGCTGAAAATGTTAAGTATATTCACCCTCTTTTCCAAAAATAATTCACCATCGCTAATGAATACAACTTTCATCCTCAAAAGATATTTTCTCATTCATTTTACATAAATTTCTGATAATTTAAAAACACACAATACTGTAAATAACATTTTTATCCGTAAATAAAAGATGCCAAAATTTTACAAGAATATAACATTTATAAATTTACTGTATTTAAATGTTATTGCTTCTAATAATGGTTGTGATTTACTATTAAAAATATAAAAAGAAACTAGTGTAAAAAAATAACAAAGAAAATCATCTATAAATTTACAATTTTTACGTATTTAAATGTTGTTTTTAATGCTAGTTAAGATTTAATATTTAAAACAAATTTAAATTGTTTTCTGTAAATAGGAATGCAGTATACTTAATTTTTTTTTGGTAAAACGCTAATAATAATAATAATAATAATAATAATAATAATAATAATAATAATAATAATATAAATATACCGGAAAAAATAAGCTATTTTTATTATTTAAATGTACTTTTAAAATGGAAAATATATTTTTAGGGTAAAATGAAAGAAAATAAATTTTTAAATTTTACACAAATATATATATATATATATATATATATATATATATATATATATATATATATATATATATATATATATATATATATATATATATATATATATATATATATATATATATATATAATATATAAAAGAAATTAAAATAGGGGTACAATATTAATTAAAACACGAAAATTTGTTTTCAACAGAGCTTAGAAATTAAAAAATTTCTTCCTACATATGAAAGAAAAAAAAAGTGCATAAGCGATGACAAGAACAAAACAAATTTTCAGTTTACATATCTTATTACAAATTTCTATATAATTTTTACTATGAATAAATAATGCCTATCTTTGACATTGATAAATGTGGAGTAAATAAGTTTATTAAGAAATGACATTGCAGATTTGCGGCATTGTCATTGCTTAATAGACTTATATATTCTTGCTTTAATAAATAACTTTTCTTCTTTTTAGTTTCTCTTCCAACTTGCTCAAATTAAACTTTTTTTTTCAAAGGCTTTCTATAATCAGATTCCCATTTTGAAGTTCTAAGGCCTATATGTATTTCTCTTCTAACTAGATGGTACAGAATGGAACATAGTGAAATACAGGCAAAAAAAAAAAGTGCATAAAAGATGATGAGAAAACAAATTTTCAGTTTACAAACGTATCTTTTTACAAAAATTTCTATATAATTTTTACTATGAATAAATAATGCCTATCTTTGACATTGATAAATGTAATGAGGAGGGAATAAGTTTATTAAGAAATGACATTGCAGATTTTCGGCATTGTCATTGCTTAATAGACTTATATATTCCTGCTTTAATACATAGGACAACTTTTCTTCTTTTCAGTTTCTCTTCCAACTCGCTCGAATTAAACTTTTTTTTCAAAGGCTTTCTATAATCAGATTCCCATTTTGAAGTTCTAAGGTCTATATGTATTTCTCTTTTTAACTAGATGGTACAGAATGGGACATGGTGAAATACAGGCACCAAAAAATAAAAAAAATAAAAAATAAATA
>SEYY01021672.1:65000-82399 GCA_009176605.1 Armadillidium nasatum
GAACGCAGCAGATTAACTTACAAGTCTAATATTAGTCATGAAAACATTTTAAAACTTTGTGTGCTTACCTCGGTAAGTCTAGTTTGCCACTTGAACGATTTTTAGATTTGGATCTACTTTTGCTTCTATAACTTCTGTCACTTTTGGTCGAATTGTGTTTACTTTTGTGATGCTTCCTGTCTGGGCTCCTACTACTTCTAGAGCGTTTTCTCGATGAGCTTCTACTTCTGCTTCGACTATGTCTTTTATTTCGATTTCGGCTCTTGCTCCTACTACGCCTCCTATCCCTACTTCTATTTCTATAAAAAGTTCTATCTTTACTTCTGCTTCTAATATATCTTCTATCTTTATTTATACCTCTACTATACCTATCTTTACTTCTGCTTCTACTACTCTTCCTGTCTTTACTTCTGCTTCTTGTGTAGCTCCTTTTTCTTTCACGAAGAGGGAAATCTCTTGAATATTTTGAACGAGATTCGTACCTATAAAAAGTTACATTCTTAGTTCTTTCAATGTCTATAAATCAAAGTTTAATTATGATTGCATTATTACTACTACTAAATTATATGTAAATTAAAGAGCACAAAAATAGTTCATAAATTTTTTTTTACATTTAGTAAATATTAGAAAATCAGAAATTTTTATGAAATTGACATTGGAATCAGAATTGGTAAATATCTACAATTTTTTTTTTTTTTTTTTTTTTTTTTTTTTAATGATTAAATTTCAGGTTAATCAGAAAAATATATATATTTGAAAAATAAATACTTAATATTGTTGATGAAAAGTAAGAATAAAGTTGGATAGGAGAGAACCCTGAGGAACACCACAACTGACACAAAAGTAGGAAGTGGTCGCTCCATCGACAAGTGTCGATATGGAATGAACCAAGAGAAAAATAGATATAAGCAAGCAATGAAAAGAAGGAAACCCAAAGGAAAGGAGCCTGGAAAGTAGTGATGCATGCCACACCTGGTCAAAGGCTCTGGAAATGTCAAGCGCCACCAGACAAGACTCCACTGGCCTTCCTGACATTCATAAATATCAGGATCTCATGGACCTGATCATGTGAAATCATATGGGATACCTGAGAGGAGGAGGAGGAGGAGGAGGAGAGCTGGAATCATTGAGGGTTGAATTGGAGGAAAAAAGGAGTCTGAGAAGATTTGCCTTGCTGTCAGGAAGAATAAAAGGAGGAAAGGCAGATATACAAAAGTTATTAGAGATGTTTTTGGCTAGAGTCCAGAAATTTTTATTAGTAGGAGAACCAAGGAGGTCAGCGCACTTCCTTTTGGTGAAAGCATATATATATAAATATATATATATATATATATATATATATATATATATATATATATATATATATATATATATATATATATATATATATATATATATATATATATATATATATATATATATATATATATATATATATATATATATATATATATTTTTTTTTTTTTTTTTTTTTTTTTCTTTTCTTTTTCTTTTTTTCTCTTAATTCTACTGAATATCCTAATTTCTTTTGACTATCTTAACCTCAAAATAAAGCACATCCTCTCTTTTTCTCCTTTCTCTGAAATCATCAGTTTAGGTAATTTCAATGTTTAACACAAGTAAAAGACTTTCTTCAAGTTCTCAAAATATAGCTGGTAAACTTATTTTCCATATCTCTATGCCAAATGACCTAAATTAATAATTATATGCATTTTTCAGAAAAAAAGATTTGAGAAAATTACAGATTTTATATAAGAAAAGTTTGAAAAAACAAAAAAAAATTAAATTTTTTTTTTCCTGATTTACAAGTTATTCAACAGGTTTACTTAGGTAAAACCCTATATTAAAGTTTGAAAAAATGCAAGATATAAAATTATCAATATAACTTGTATTTATTCTTAATCATTGTTATTTTATTGCTGTTTATCAAATTTGTATCATTCAGCTACATTATTTCAAAATTATTTTGTTTATACTTTCAGTCACTATAGCTAAAAGATCAGCTTTACAATGTTTCAGGATAGGCTCGAAATGGCTAAATGTAACATCTGCAGCCAATAAATTAGAAGAGAACATCCGGGTGCCCCAAGTAAAAGTTTTTCAACCAAATCTTTATGGGGGCATCTAAAATGAAAACATAAAGATGAACATTCACTAGCAGAAGATGGGCAGTCAAAAGAAACAGAAAAGAAAAAGAAAATATTGAAAAAACAAGAAAAAATCTTAATTTTCTTATATTTTGTTTGTTAATCCACTATTAAGTATAATTTACCATTTTAACCCCGATTTTCCCTAATTTTTAGCCGGGGCCCTGGTCGGTCCATATATATATATATATATATATATATATATATATATATATATATATATATATATATATATATATATATATATATATATATATATATATATATATATATATATATATATATATATATATATATATATATATATATATATATATATATATATATATATATATATATATATATATATATATATATATATATCAGTTGAATTTTCTCTTCCAATTTTCCAAAAGATTTTTTGTTCTTGTATTTCCTGACCAGTTTTGTCCACCAACTTCGGACATTATCAGAGCTTGGATGCTAGAAAATGAATGATTTATTTTTAAATATTAAGCAAAAGTTTATTAAGATTGTAAATTTTAAAAATTTTTTAACAAAGTAGATATTGGTTTTTGAACTTCACATAAGTAGTTCCAAATTTAAAATGATAGGGGTAAACGCTGGTATGTCCCATCTGTCAATCAATCAGTTGTGCAACCAGTAAATTTCAACATACAGCCAGACTCGGGTAAGTATTTGGAAATAAATTATTCCTTTTCTAATATCCAAGCTCTGATGATCGAAGTTGGTGGATGAAACTGATCAGCAAATGAAACAAATCTTTTGGAGAATTGGAAGAGAAAATTCAACTGATTTTAAAATAAAGCTGAATAGAATAATAATAATAATAATAATAATAATAATAATAATAATAATAATAATAATAATAATAATAATAATAATAGTTTTAATTTTTTAAAAACTTAAATAAAGAGTTTAGAAATTTAAATTTAAATTTCCTTACCTATCAGGTGAAGATACAAGATAGTCATTCTGATAATATAAATATTGCTCATTAGAACGATGATAACTGCTACTTGAATCATGTCTGCGAAAATCTGAGGAGGATGATTTTGGATGATGAGAGTCATCATTATCAGGCTCATCTTTTTTATGTTCTACTTTGGTGAATGATTTTTTAGGTCCCTTTCTTTTTGATTTTACATCTGAAGAATGAGCCAATTTCTTCTCTGAAATGGTAGAAGTCTTTTTCTTTTCTTTAAAAACTACTATTCTGCTTTTTTCTGATGGTTCTGCAGAATTTGATTTTGTGCTTTCATCTGCAGATTTATTTTCAATTTTTACCTTTATGTCAGCATTTCTCAAAATTACATCAGTAATAGTATCTTTGCTGGTATTTTTTTCATCAATCTTACTTTTATAATTGTCAGCAAATATATTTTCATTATACAAACTACAAACATATTTTTCAAATAACTGAAGTAGTTTTTTCTGTAAACTTTCTGGTATCGCCTTTGCTTCAGTTGGAAACACTGGTCTATTATTTGCAGCGAGTTTATGCATTAATGAAAATACATTGCATGTTGGAATCCCTAACTCCTTATTCAAGGAAGCGGCATGTTTGTTTATTTTCTTAAAACAATGCTCTAACTTGGTTTCAAAGTCTGAACAGTCGTGCATATCCTCAAGACTTTTTGAATTTCCATGTGAAGAGTTATTTTTAATATGTTTTTCATATAAACTCTTATAATAATTTTTGAAAAAAGCAGGGTAACATGTCAAAAATACGATTTTGGAACTTTTACAGGCATGTACATTTAGAGATAATAGATCAAGTTTTTTAATTACATATTCAGCATAAGCTAGAGGGTCTTTTAAAAGAAGCATATTAGGTACAGGATACTCTAATGGACTGTGATCTTTGCATTCAGATAATTTAGATATGGTGAGAAATTCTCCTGAAGGAATTGCACTAATTATTAATAGCCTATCTCCTGTTTTTTCAACTGACGTAATAACTTTTCGAATACTATTAAAGGTTAACCCATTTTTACAATAAAAATAAGGTTTTATATCCAACTTCATATCCCAATTTTCTGACACATATTTTATCCACATATCCCCAATTATTAACGTTCTACCTGTGTCAGAAATTTTAGTGTGCAAAGTTACAGGGGAACACACTCCACTATCAACATCACCCTTTTTAACATTTGACTTTACATCAGTTTCTTCATATACATACTGATCTAATAGATAGCTGAGACTCAAAACGTCTGAATTTTCTTTTAATTTAAGTTTTTTACTGTACATGCACCAACCTTCGAAATGAAAAGTTACATTGACTGGAGTATATTCAAATATACCTAGTTTGGTTTCATTTAAATTCCTGTAAAATATATTTCGATTTATATTGGAAATAGAATTTGTAGATTCCACAGATGATGACGTACCAAGAGAAAAATTACAAGAACAGTCAAAGTTTTTACTGCGACTCAACTCAGATAATGCATGACTGATATATGCAATATCTATTTTAGGTAAGTAACTAAATGCAACAAAAACCCCATTATCATTTTCCAATTTTTCTTTCAGGTTGGTCATTTCTTTAAGATAACGATTTACAGTCCGTGAATCATTTTCAACCTTTCTTATAAACTTGAATGGGAGATGGATTCCATGACAACCGTGAAATTTATATGTAGAATATAAAGATAATTCATGTAAGCCACATATGAAGAGAACAAAAATCTTTTCACTGTTATTTAAGTAAGCATGATTCTGAATCTTAAATCGTAATATCTGGTTTAAAGTAATATTATCTTTGTAGAGAAAATAAGGTTTTACTTTACTATTTTCTGGCCACATTTTAATGAAACTTGATATAAATGAGTCCCCTACAATTACAACTCTTGTAAAAGAACCATCTTCAATTTCTTTTCCTGGCTCCTGAAAATAAATATATATATATATATATATATATATATATATATATATATATATATATATATATATATATATATATATATATATATATATATATATATATATATATATATAGTATATATAAATGGAAATCTATAAAGCTGAAAAGGCCGATACCGATACCGGTATCGGAAAATATGCCGATACTTGATACCGATACCGATACTTCACTCCATCCCTAATATATATATATATATATATATAATATATATAATATATATATATATATATATATATATATAATATATATATATATATTATATATATATATATATATATATATATATATATTATATCTGATAAATGAAAATAAAATGAAACTAAAAAAATTAGAAGTGATATATATATATATATATATATATATATATATATTATATATATATAATATATATATATATATATATATATATATATATATATATATATATATATATATATATATACTAAAAAAAAATTTAAATCATGTTTTTTTTATAGAAAAAAAAAATCAAAAAAAAAAATGTTTTTTTGACATTTTTTTTTTTATTGATATTTTATATTATTTTCATTATTACTCAAGGTTCTCTTCTCTTAACAAATACACATGCTTAAACTTTAAATCTTTTTATGTTGTCATATGCTCACTTCAATATAAAGAAGTATACATTAAGAAAAATTTAAAAATTTAAACAAAAAAAATTTCTATTTTTTCAAATAGAATATTTTTTGAAGACTTTATTTTAATCTTCAAGATCTGTAGTAATGTATCCGTCTTAAATAGACAGGTCATACTCATTATCAGGAAATATTTTTTCCTTTTTCCATATTTTGAGGCCTATTTCAAATTTTAATTTTTTTCACTAAAATATGATCCAGTATTATCTACTGCTTTACAATAAAAGCATAGCAGGTGGGGTAAGAAGTCCCCCACTGGGAGAGGCGCAGCTCCCCACAGCAGATTTCCATTATATCTTACGTACCGCAAAACGGGGTGATTGAGGACACAAGGAGCTATTGAGAACACTCCCCCCCCCCTAGAGGTTAAATTACTTTGATATCAAATCTGAAACCTATCTAAATGGGTGTCTGAATCCCTTATACATTAATTTTTTTTTTAAATATTTGAAATTTTAATAATAATATATTTATTTTTCAGGTTTTCAAAGTACTATATTATACAATTTTAAAAGTTGTAAATGCTAAGGTATGTATTTCAAAAAAAGTAAATTGTAGAGGCCTAATACTTTACTGTGGAACTAAAAAATTCCTTATAGCAAGATTAACACCTTAATTTCAAAGGTAGTTACATTTTATGAGTAATTATAATTGTGTGTTTGGGATAGAACATATCAGCTTTTTAAAGGTGAGAGTTTTTCTACTTGATCTATAGATGTTAACTTGACTAAACATTACTTTCACAGAAGCCTCTATATAGAGAGGGGCATAAGTACTTATTGCAAAATGTGAAATATATATATATATATATATATATATATATATATATATATATATATATATATATATATATATATATATATATATATATATATATATATATATATATATATATATATATATATATATATATATATATTTTACAAATTACATTATTTTCATTATTACTCAGGCCCTTTCTTTTTAAAATATATATATATTATATATATATATATATATATATATATATATATACATATATATATATGCCTTTTTTTTTTTTTGTCACATGCTCATTTCATTATGAAAATAAAATAAAAAATAAAAATTTCATATGTACACAAAAAATATTATGGGTTTTCTTCACATTTAAGGAAAATTTTTAAAAATATTTATTTGTTCTTCTAATCGTAAGTGAAATCTTATACATCCTATGTATAAATTTGAGCCCTTGCACTCCTCAGGTGTGCTCACAGTTCCATGAATACATTTTTTTTCTGTCTACCTGTTATTAAAATATATTGTTGGATGCATCCATGAAGCTCTTAGACTCGATGTCTGACAGGGACAGGTCAAAATCATCATCAAATATTCTTTTTTTATTTTTTTCCCCCATTTTTTTTTTTTTTTTTGGCCTATTTCAAGGTTTAATTTTTTTCATTACAGAATACCCCTATAGTATTACCCACCACTATAATATAAATGCATTATAGGCAGAGAATGGAATCCACCACAAGAGCTGCATTCGATTGGGTCCCATTTATATATTATGTATATTCATTTAGTTCACTAGAAAAAAATTGGGGTCTCCCACTTCACAATGACCACTTTGGAGCAGAATGAGGTTTGCCTCCAATATTGCATAATAGTGGTTTATATAAAAATCAATAATTTTAAAAAACAGAAGAAAATGCTTTTTTATTATTATTGATAGGCCTGTCATATATATATTATATATTATATATATATATATATAATATATATATATATATATATATTATATATATATATATATATTATATATATATATATATATATATATATATATATATATATATATATATATATATATCGTTTCAAGATCTTACCTACAAACTTGTAGGACAGATAGGTCATACAAAGATGAACATTTTTTGTTAAGATACATAAAACCATCCAACTCATCATCTCTGAGTTTTTATCATTGGGCGAGTTTCACACCACGTAACATAGTTCTGGCTTGTTGTTAATCTGTTCGTGTGCGTACAGACACGCTTACTGGTACATCCGTGTGGTGTTGTGTGGGTAGCAGTAAACAGACTATGAATTACATGAACTGACCAACATGTTAATGTGTTCCAGTGAGGCTAGGGGAAATTGAAAAGAGGCTCATCAAATCTACGAGCAACGTTATCATGAGACATCCACACTACCGTACGTTTGCTGCAATACATCGCCGCCTACAGGAACAGACCAACCTTCGTCCTTCCTCAGCATGTCGGCAGTGGAAAATGCATTGTAAGGACACCAGTGTATTGAGTCTGACATGGCTGATTCAGCAAGGTTCCGTCCCCTAGAATGCATGCCGTGGTACATGCAATGGACGCAAGTCACCTGCCCATATGGAGGGTACTGTGGGAATACAATCTACATGTATACAACTTTCAGAGGGCTCGGTTCCTGGGACCAAGCAAATAAGCACCTCAGATGCACTTTGTATGGTAGTTCCTTCATCACTGTGCAAATAATGCCACCTTCTCCACACACACATTATTCACAGACGAAGCCTATTTAACTTGACGATTATTTTAACAACAGGAATAGCAACATCTGGGACCATGCAAACCCACATATGGTTGCTGTTCGCCATGCCCAACATTGATTTTCTGCAAACATCTGCGTACCTACAATTCCTGCAGACCATACTTCCAGACCCCCTGGACAATGTACTGCTTGCAGAGTGCTGACAACTATGGTTCCAGAATGACAGCGCCACAGCATACTTCTGTATTGATGCACAGGCACCAATATCTACTTTGGGGAACATTGGATTGGATGTTCAGGACCTGTTGAGTTGCCTCACCATTCACCTGACCTGATGCACCTTGACTTTTACTTTTGGGAGCATGTCAATGGTATGGTGTATGAAACTTTAGATACCCCTAGAGTTCAGCTGATTGCTCATATCAATGATGCATTTCACCATTTCTCCCAGAATCCTGCCATTCTCAGCATAGTTGGACCGTCATTGCTGTGACAGTATCAGGTAAGTAATGAGGCATAGGCCAAACAGTTTGAACACACACTGTAATGTAAATATACCTTCCAATAAAATGTATTTTGTATAACTTTCTATTCCATTTCCTAACCATACAGGCAAGAACATGGACCCCATGTTCATAAATCCAAGAAAATGGATTGGGGGGTATATGTACCTAAACAAAAAATGTTCTTTCAGTACAGGGTTGGTAGATGTGGGCCCAGCTTGAAGAAAAAGAACCAGGTTTTTCAAAAATGCAAACTTGAAAAAACCTAGTATTTTCCCAACTCAGTTTTTTAATAATTTGGTTAGGCACTTCCTATTGGTCTAAAATATAATTACTAAAACCTCAAATAAAGATATGTACCAATCTATTAAATTCTTAACAATACAGTACATTTTTGTAACTTACTTGTAAACTTATAAGATTTATATAATAATATATAAAGTAAAGGTAGCGCAAGGTTACTACTTTTGATAAATAATAGCAGCAGAGGCGTTACATCTGCCTAGTAGTGAAAGCATCCTTACTTTTTTAAAGTAATGTGCCCATCACCACATATAAGTAGAAAAATAACTTGAACATATGGGAAAGACTATTTTTCTTATTAAATTAATATTAATCCAATGAAATTTACACTCATAAGAATAAAGATAATTAACAACTAATGAAAATATGAAAAAACAAATTTACCTCATTGAATTTACTTTTTGAAGAAGACTTTGCTAATCCTTCTGTAGTGATCGGTTTTCTTTCTGTCTTCTTTATATCCTCTTCAGTGATTTCATCAATAACTTCAAAATGGTTCTCATTTTCACTTGTAAGTTCTATTGAGTCAGAGTTGTCTGAGGTATCAATTGTAGCTGACTTTCTCTCTATTTCTTGAGTCTCATCGATATTGTCATGCTTTACTGGAGGACTTTGAGTAATTTCATTTTTGGTACCTTCTTCAAGTGACTCTTTATTTTCCAGTGACTTCAGTTCAGCTTCTGTTGGGGATTTTGCATCAGTGATTTTCTCCTCTCTGTCATTATTTTCTTCATACATGTTTGACACACTGTCCTCAGAGATTAAATCAGGTGTGGTAATATAGTCTTTCTTATTCAAATTGATTAGGTAATCTGATATATCTACATATGAGTCTGAGTCAGTATCTGAATAAGTGTCTGTCTTTTTCCTTTGCTCATTTTCAAAACTTTTCTGTAACTCTAATTCAAGAGAGTTGGACTGCGATTTACTAGCGGTTTCATCTTCTGTTACACTCATATTAATAGCTTCCTCTTTTATTACATTCATTTTTTTTTCTTCAGTAAATTCTGATTCAATCAATATTTTTGCATCTTTATTGATTTCTTTTGATTCTTCAAAGATGCCATCTGAATTTTTAATTTGTTCTCTTAATACTATTGCTTTTTCTACTCCCATAATATTGCTCGAGCATTCATCTGAAGCATTTGTTCCATTTTTGGTTTCTTCATCCATCATAACTTCAATTGATTTAGTAAAATTACCATGTTTCTCTAAAATATTTAAATCAATTTCAGCTCCTTTATCAATAATTGTCTCTTTGGTCTCTATTGATAAATCATCTAAGCATTCATCCAAGTTCTTGGAATCGCTTTTGACTTCTTCACTAACATCATAAGATTTTTTAACGTTCATTTCATTATCCATCATAATTCCTTTTGATTTTTCAGTTAAAATATCTGAGCATTCATTTAAAACTGCTGCATTTTTTTTATCTTCATCTTCAATAGTTTCTTTTACTTCTTCAGTAAAATCCTCTGAATGATTTGATTTATTAATTTCTTCATCCATTGAATGTTTTACTGACTCATCAGATAAATTATGTAATGATTCATTTAATGGCTTAACATTATGTTCAATTTCACTTTTTGAATCATCACCATGTCTCTGCAGAATATCATCATGCTCTTTACATATATTCATGTTTTCTGATTCTTGAACAGAATCTTTTTGATTATTAAACTTATCTTCATCTAGCTTCTGTATTGCTACTATTGGCCCGAGATTGGATAAAGAGCCTTTATCATTATTTGAACCACCCAACACACCACCTTTGGCAGTCTGATTGTCATTAATCTGATTTATACTCGAAATCTGATCACTCTCAAATGATTCACCTTCTACCACTGTCTTCACAGAAAAATTCACATTTCCTGATACATCTACCATTTTACTACCATTACTCATAATTTCTTTGCTTGATAAAACAGAAGTAGCTATATTACTTTCTTCCTCCTGAATTTCAAATTTTTCATAAACAGTGGGATTTTCACCTGCTGGAATGTTTTCCTTATTGCAAATTTCTTTTTGTAATTTATTAGATTCAGAAGTTTTTGGAGACTTTATCTCAGATTCTTCTTTTAAATAAATCTGTTCCTTTTCTTGAAGATTATCATTATCACAAGAACTTTTCTCTCCACTTTTGCTAAGTAATTCTGGATTTTCCTTTAAATCATCTTTTTTTGTGAGTATCGCATCTGAGATAATTACACTCACATCATTCAGATGAAGCGAATTTTCATCATTTTCAGTCGCTTTATAGCATAACTTTTCATCATTATTACTATTTTTTATATTTAATTTACATAAAGCTTGATCTTGACTAAATTGTTTTCCAGTTGAAAGTATGTCAAGACCTGTCTTTCCTACTCTATTAACATCTATCTCTTCACTTACTTCAAGGTTCTGACTTGCACTTACATCTGAATCTTTAGAATTTTCACAGGTATAAATATTTTCAGAAAAGTTTTCCTCTAATATTGATGATCTATCACCATGTTTTGAGGTTGAAGAGACATTTTCCTCTTGTTGTAGAGCATCATCAAATGTGGTACTTTTTTCCATATGACTTACTTCAATTTTTCCTTCTATTTGAGAGACTCCAGAATCATGTAACTCAACATCCGAGTTTTTACAATCTAGCATTAAATTATCACTATCTAGTTTTTTTGTATTAACACAGGCTACTTTATTCAAATTATTTAACCCAGTATCAGTTTCATCAAGTATGGTATTCTTTTCCATTTGACTTACTTCAATATTTTCTTCAGTTTGAGATACTCCAGAATCATGCAACTCACCATCTGAGATTTTACCATCTAGTATTAAATTATCTTCTTTTTCTGTACTAATAAATGTTACTTTTTTATTCAAATTGGATAACCCTACAGCAGACGTTTCACTATCAATTACAGGTGAGTGCATTTCTCTCTCTGATGACATAGATATATCACTAGAAAGACTTTCAATTCCTTCTTTCATATCAGTAGACATGTAAGTGTTATCATCATCCAATTTAGGACTCATATTTGATGACTCCATTTGTATATCCTCCATCTCAAATTTTCCATCACGATTACTTTCAGGTTCTTTCTGGTTTAAATTCATTGTGTCTTCATTTTCAAAACCTTCATAATTTAAACCCATTATTGTTGATGAAGGTAACTGTGTTGTTTCAATGGTATTATCTATTTCATTGACCTCATTAGACAATAATGGGTTATCAGCTCTCTGATCAAGAGAATTGGAACTGTCATTCAGTTGTTGTTCTTCTTCAGAGTTCATAGACTGATCAGCATCATCTTCATGAATATCAGACATTACACCTATACTAAGGTGAGAATTTTCATCTTCATCAGGTTGAATTTCTTCATCAACATCCATTACTAATTTCCATAAAATACTCTATATAGAAAATCTGGGAAAAAAAAAAAAAAGAGAGAGAGAGAGAGAAAACCAGTTAAAATGTGAAAATGTACATTGCTCAAGAGCTTTAAAATGTAAATATTAGAATTTCTGGGTTTAATCTAATTTTTTTTAATAATTAAATTCCCATCTAATTAACCTTTGAACCTGACTAATCCAGTTTTTTTTACCTTTATTCATTACATTTTTCCTTTACCATAAAACTTTAAAAACCAACATGGCATTCAAACTTATGAAATATTTAATTTTGAAAACTATTCAATCAAACCTTTTTCCCATCTGGGTAATCAGGATAAACAGAATATGTAAATGGCAGGGAATGGAGATGAAACAAAATTACAGTGAACTGAATGTGGCTTAATAAGTTCAATGAAAGTAAGAGCAGTGAATTTGTATTACAGTGAACTGAATGTGGCTTAATAAGTTCAATGAAAGTAAGAGCAGTGAATTTGTAAGTTTACAGAATAAGGAAAGAAACAAGCAAGTCAGATCAGATCTAAGAAATGAGAAAATAAAATATCAGGAAATTAAAAATATCTGAATATATATATATATATATATATATATATATATAATATATATATATATATATATATATATATATATATATATATATATATATATATATATATATATATTCAAAAATAAAAACTGCTAAGCCAAATTAGAAGTTAAAAGTGGTTAGTTCCAAGAACTACTATTTTTTAATATACTATGCATCAGTACTTAACAGAAAATTCATTATACCAGCTTTGAAGCAAATTCAGAAGGAGTGTAGTGATAAATTTGCTGTTTCTTATTGAGCAAAGATCAATAAATGATGGAACATATTGATTACAATAAGTCTGGATATCAAGATGTATATGTCAGAATTTATAGGAAGGTGGTAGTGGTGTCTCTTGCGAATGGTTCACATTTGATAGATTTCTTATCTATGGCAAGAGCAGAGGAATTGAAAATTTCTTTTGATTTGACAAATGAGAAAAATAATAGGAACGATCTGGGTTTTAAGGTCACTTAGTTTTACCTAATCACTAGTAAACTTTTGAGAAAAACACAATTAATAGAAAAAATTAGTCAACATGGTTCAGAAAAGGTTGATCAGATGAAGATAAGGGATAGATTATTAGACGTGAATGTTTTTAGGGGATCCGCCAGAGGAATTTCGGATCATTTTCTGGTGTTAGCCAAAATTAGAGTGAAAGGGGGATGGAGAAAGATTGGATGTTTGGGAAGGGGAGTAGAGATTGTGAGAGTGGAAAGACTGGAGGAAAGGGAAGTAGGGGAACATTTTAAAAGAGAGCTAAATATAGGTTGGGAAGAGGTAAGAGGAGGAGTCTTAGGGGGTGTGGAAGAGGAGTGGGGGAGGTTTAAGGAGGTATTGGTAGAAAGTGCAAGGAATGCATGTGGGGTGAGGAGGGTGAGGAGGAAAGTGTAGAAGAAAGGGTAGTGAATGGTGGTGCGAGGAGGTGAATATAGTAGTAAAGGAAAAAAGGGAGGCGTTTGAAAAATATTTGAGCACAAAAAGTTTAGAGGATTGGGAATCATATAAGGTAAAGAAGAGGTTAGCCAAATGGGAGGTAAGGAGGGCGAAAGAAAGAGCAGATGAGAAATGGGGTAATAAGATAGTTGAGAGTTTTAGAGAAAGGAGGAAGATGTTTTGGAAGGAGGTGAATAAGGTTAGGAATAAGAGGGAGGTATTGAGAGCTGGAGTAAAAGGGTAGATAGAGAAATAAGACAGGTGGAAAGTGAAGTTAGAGCTAGATGGGTAGAGTATTTTGGTAAGCTCTTGAATGTGAATGAGGTAAGGAGGGAAGTAGAGGTGCTGGAGAGAGAAAGGGGTAGATTGATCCAAGAGGTTGATGGTGGAATTTCGTTAGAAGAAATAGGTAAAGCTCTGAGGAAAGTAAAGAGGAGTAAGGCGACAGGTTTGGATGGGATAAGTGGTGAGATGTTAGTGGAAGAGGGGGGTAAGTGTAGTAAATTGGTTAATGAGGTTATTTAATTTATGTTGGGTAATGGGGAAGGTGCCTCAAGATTGGCAAGATGCCTGTATAGTTCCTTTATTTAAGGGAAAGGGGGATAAATTTGAGTGTGGGAGCTATAGGGGTATAAGTTTGCTTAGTATAGTGGGTAAAGTGTATGGTAGAATATTATTGAATAAGATTGGGATTAATGAAATGATTTGTGAAGAACAAGGAGGTTTTAGAGAAGGAAGAGGGTGTATGGATCAGGTTTTTACTTTAAGAATGATTGAAGAAAAAAAGAGAGAAAAGAGGAAGGATGTGTATATGTGTTTTATGGACTTAGAGAAAGCATCTGATAGGGTGAATAGGAATAAACTGTGGGAGGTTTTGAGGGAGTATGAAATTGTGGAGAAAGTAATTGAGGGCATTAGATCACTTTATAGGAATAGTAGAGCGTGTGTCAGAATAAATAGAATGGAAACGGATTTTTTTGAGGTGAATAATGGTTTGAGACAGGGTTGTGTTATGTCTCCGGGTTTGTTTAATTTATTTATAGATAAAGTGGTGAGGTTGATGGAAAGAGAAGGTAAATTGGTGAGAATGAATGATCATCAAGATATATGGAATGTGAATGTGTTATTATATGCGGATGATGTTGTTCTTTTGTCTGAGTCACAAGGGGGTTTAAAAGTTTTGGTGGATGAGTTTGTAAAATGTTGTGATGAGTTAGGTTTACGAGTGAACGCAGGAAAGAGTAAAGTGTTATGGATGAAAAATGGGGAGAGTGTAGATAGGGTTGTAGGTGGGGGAGATGAATTGCTAATTAAGGTGGGGAGGGAGAGATTGGAATGAGTTAATTCTTTTAAATATCTGGGTGTGAATTTTGAGAGGGGTGATGTTTGTGAGGGTGATGAAGTTGGATATAGAATGAGAGGAGGAGAAAGTTTTGGGAGGCTTGAGGGATATTTGGAATAGAGGAAGGTTGACAAGAGAAGTGAAGAAGGAAATGTTTGAGGGATGTGTTCCGGTTGTTATGTATGGGAGCGAGGTGTGGAGGTTAAATGCGAGAAAAAGAAAAAAGGTAGAAGTTTTCGAAATGAAAGGTCTGAGAGCAGTATGTGGTGTAAGTAGAAGAGATAGAGTTAGGAATGTGAGAATAAAGGAGCAATGTGCTTGGGGAAGGAGTATGTTTGAGAGAGCTGAGCAGAACATGCTGAGGTGGTTTGGGCATGTTTGTAGGATGAATGATAAGAGATTAGCTAAAAAGGTGTTCATATCGGAAGTTGAAGGTGAAAGAGGGAGGGGGAGACCTAGGCGAGGTTGGGTAAGTGGGGTCAAGGACTTATTAAGGGATAGGGGGTTGGGATGGGAGGAGGGTTTGCGGTTGATGGAGGACAGGAATGAATGGAAATGATTGGTGAGGGGATGAATGCTGCTAAGTTGTGACTTCTGGTAGTCAACACACCACGTTTGTGGGAAAAGTTGTGAGTATAAAAAAATATATATATATATATATATATATATATATATATATATATATATATATATATATATATATATATATATTATATATATATATACTTGGAAAATGAATTATGGGCTAGCTTAAGGAATTCCGGAAAAGGTTAAGAAGCTTTCTGACCTTCGATATTTGGAAAATATCAATATATCGAACCATTGATATGCCAATTCATGTTTTTTTATGTTATTATTATTATTTAGTTTTCATTTCATGTATGCCTATTATTCTAATTATTTTTATAATTATTATTTAGTTTTCTAGCGTACTTAGTTCGACTTCTCATAACCTGAACTACTGAAGTTGCCGTAAAATAGAAGCCTAACCTATACAAGAACGTTGCTGCGATATTAAAACTGAAATTTCAAAATATCGATAAATAAGGTCAGAAAGTTTCTTAACCTTAACCAGGAATTCCTTATTAGAATTTTTATATATAGAAACTAGATTTATTTTTTAATCTAAAAGTTTCTCATAATTCTTCACCAAAAAGTAGGATCAGCAAAGTATCAGCCATATTAACCAATACCGATACGATACTGATACCCAAAAAATGGCCGATACTGCCAATACTGATACTATCAGTACATCCCTAATATATATTATTTTTTTATATATTCTTGAATATGATTTAGTATTATTGTAAAAAGGACAGTGAAAGGACAATATTTCTTTAAATAAGACTATGTTTTACATACAGATATGTAACAGTATATTAAACCCCAAAAAAATATTTTAGACCCTATATTGAACCAAATTTTTTTTTTTTTTTTAAATACTTTTTTAAAATTTTTCTTATAAAATCCTTTCCATTCACTGATAAACTAAAAAAATTCATATGACAATCATTTCCTCTACTAGGTATGCTGAATAGAAAAAAAATTTGTAGTTCCAATCTTAACAGTTACCAAAAATGCTCCCATGAACTCTAGAATTACAAGAAAAAAATAAAAATAAAAAAAAGCTCAGTTGAACCTGAGTATTACCATTCATTAGGCTTTAAATTCAATACATTTTCAATCAGTAAAAAATACTGTTAAACTGGGGCATACTTTTACCAAATGTATGTTAGTGGGGCAAGCCATTCACAGCGAATGACAACTTTAGCATTTTTTTTGATTGGGGCAATCTTCAAATACCCCTGTGGATTTTGTCTCTTATTATCCAATGTAAGTCTAGTCTTTTATTCCCACATGAAAGATTAAGATCAAAGCCTGAAATAAAAAACCTGCAATGAATGTTCACATACAGATTTTAAATACTAATATTAGACAAAAATTTGCAGTTATTTATTTATTTATTTTTTTAAATGTTTTTTAACAAGTATACAACAGTGAATATTAGGAATGCCGAAAAAGTTTCGATATATATCGATATAAATATTTTTGTACGATAGTATCAAAAAAATATCGATGATTTTTTCAAAACCGATATATCAAAATTTTATCCTCAG
>SEYY01021673.1:5000-7500 GCA_009176605.1 Armadillidium nasatum
GCATTATTTTACAAAATAACCTTATATATATATATATATATATATATATATATATATATATATATATATATATATATATATATATATATATATATATATATATATATATATATATATATATATATATATATATATATATATATATATATATATATATATATATATAATATATATATATATATATATATATATATATATATATATATATATATATATATATATATATATATATATATATATATATATATATATATATATATATATATATTATGTACATTAACAAGGACACTTGCTCACTTTTTGACACTAACAAAGGATAATATATAAGAAATCTGGTTTTTAGGTTTATAATGTTTTATTCATAAATACGAATTTTATTAAAATGGTCAAGATGGTTTTAATGTATAACGCTGCTTTAAAAAAAAAAAAAAAAAAATTTTTTAAATGGTTTTAAATTTACATTTTATTTTCATAACTTTTTGTATTAATTAAATAAGTTATGAAAATAAAATGTAAATAAACGTAAAGATAAAATGCTTTTGAATGCTACAACTTCGACTCTGACTAAATTAATTTCAAATCAATCCGGCTTCCGTTCTTGGTCCATCTCCGGATGTGGATCTGGACGCCATTATTTTATAGTAAAATTTCTTTTGTTCCAGTCTTAGGGGTTTCGGCTCCCGAGACCTCAGCTTATTTTGAAAACTTTTAAAGAAAATATTCACCTTTAAATTAAATAAAGATTCTTAGGACGTAAGAAGAAATGTCCAATTTAACACACACACATATATATATATATATATATATATATATATATATATATATATATATATATATATATATATATATATATATATATATATATATATATATATATATATATATATATATATATATTATTTTATTTTTTTTTTTTTTTTTATTTCTCCTCTGGTGGGCAAAGGCCAGAGGCCTACCATTGTTCCACCAGAGTTGGGAGGAAAATCGGAAACATGGTCAAATTAAAGGCCGACATGACCTGATACACGGCGTTTAAAGGTGCTAAGTCATAGGAAGTTGGGAAAATAGATGAAGGAAGTGTGTTCCAGACTTTACCAGTAGAGTATATGTAAGATTGAGCATAGCGGTTAAGTCTGGGGTCAGAGAGTTGGACAGAGAAAGGATGAGACTGTGTAGAAAGACGAGTCGCACGAGCCCTTCTTAATGGAGGAGGTATGCGACGAGAGAGTTCAGAAGAGCAGTGTCCATTGTAATAGCGATAGTAAAGAGAGAGTGACGCAACATTTCGACGGGCAGAAAGAGATTGGAGAGAATTAGTGAGAGCAGGAGAGTTGATAGGCGAAAAGCTCTAGACTCCACCTTTTCCAGGAGAGCTGTGTGTGTGGAACCACCCCAGATGTGTGACGCATACTCCATACAGGGGCGAACAACACCCCTATACAGAGCAAGCAACTGGGGTGGTGTGAAGAAAAACTGAAGGCGCCTCAGAACACCCAACCTCTTAGAAGCTTGTTTAGAAAGAGAGGTAATGTGATCTTTCCAAGAAAGATCACGAGAAAAAGAAACACCGAGAATATTAAGGAGAGATGAAGGTTTGAGTTGCGTGTTTTCGAAGAAGATATCGTAGTTGTGTGGAAGATTGTGTCGAGTAGAGAGATGGAGGAATTGAGTTTTTGAGGCATTGAAAACGAACCATGTTTTCTTTGCCCCAATTGAAATGAGAGATAGATCAGAGGTAGTTGCTCCAAGGCCACCCTCCTTGCCTCTATTAACTGTTGCTGGGAGGGGCGTCTTTCAAAATGAAAAGAGTAATGAAGGGTGGAGTCATCAGCATAGGAGTGGATAGGAGATGAAGTAATAGAGAGAAGGTCATTAATGAAAACAGAAAAAAGTGTTGGGGATAGGACAGATCCTTGAGGAACACCACTATTAATAGATTTATAGGATGAACGGTGGCCGTCTACAACAGCTGCTAATATAAATATATATATATATTATATATATATATATATATATATATATATATATATATATAATATATATATATATATATATATATATATATATATATATATTTCACAAAACAGTGAAATACTATCAAATAAAATATAGAGAGATGAAAGAATTCTAGAAAACTAATTTAAATTAAGATAATTTCGGCTTTCACAAAACAAACTAATTTCAGGCATACGTTAATCAAGTGTTTATTATAACTACACTCGTACATGAAAACTATCTTGGTTTATCTGTCGGTCTAAAAATTTTATTACCATCTGAAGGACGACATTAAATACTATGTAGATGTACCGGTGAGTACTTGTGACCTTCTGTTGATGGACAAAGATGATGATAGCTTGCAAATGTAATTTGTATTTTCAAAATTTTTTCCAATTTTCAAAATTTTGAGCCAATATGTTTTAAAGAAACATTTTATTCAATACCCACCATTTAGATTATCGTAATAAAATGTAAAATAAAAAAAAAAAACTATCAGATTCGC
>SEYY01021673.1:12500-25000 GCA_009176605.1 Armadillidium nasatum
TTTTTTTTTTTTTTTTTTTTTTTTTTGCGTATTTTTTTATTTTGTAACACGTGACAATTCTTTTTAAAGGCAATTTTTATTTTTATTTTGCAAATGAATTGTTGCAATTATTTTAAAATATATATTTGCTGGCCGTTAGGCCTATATTTACCCTTTAAGTCAAGGTTAGCTTAAGTCGAACTAGTTTGTTAGGAAAAAAATTAAAGAAAAAGAAATGAATCATATATGAAATTTATAAAATATAATCTCGCCAAATTGACTACATTTCAGAAATTATCGCTACTTTTTTCAGTTTTTAAAACCCGATAACTTATTTTTTTCCTTTCCTATTTTTTAATAGTTTTTTTTTTTTTTTTTTCATTTTTTGGGAATCATGTTCTACAAATAAAGTAAATTTCGTTACAATCGGCTGGGATAGATATACTTTAAAAGATAATATATATATATATATATATATATATATATATATATAATATATATTATATATATATATATATATATATATATATATATATATATATATATATATATATATATATATATATATATAATGTAAAATAAATAAAAGTTTGAAAAAAACACAACGAGAAGGAAGCAAATATCTGCACTCTATCGATAATGCCATCGGCCTCTCGAACAGGTAGGTCAATCACGGGCAATAAAACAATGCACCAATGGTATTCCACTTAAAAAAAAAAAAAAAAAGTAATATTTAATCCTCTTTCTTTTATAACCTCTCCACCCCTCCCCCCATTTCTCCTTCCAGCTACCAGCCACACACACACACACACAAACATTTTCCACCTCTCTCCAGTAACACCTTAGCTTTGAGCAGGATACTATTATTATAAAATTTTATTATAATTACACTAACCTTTTTATTAGATATTTAATGATTTTTATTATTTTTTCATTGCATTTTTTTATCAGTAGTTTTTTTATCATAGTTATTTTTTAAATAATTTTATTATTGTTACTTTATTATTATTATTATTATTATTATTATTATTATTATTATTATTCAGGTATTAAATCATCCTTTAAACATTGTAGTCATCAATAAAATTATTATTATTAATAAACAAATTGTAAATATTTTAACCATTAATATATATCATTGTTATTCTTATAATTAAATAATTTTCTGTCATTACAAAATAATTATCAAATTATTATTATTATTATTATTATTATTATTATTATTATTATTATTATTATTATTATTATTATTATTATTATTATTATTATTATTATTATTATTATTATTATTATTATTATTATCGTTATCATTATTATTATCGTCAAAATTTCCTGTGCTTTTAAAATGTCTGTACTTCATATGTAGTGGTCAGAAAATATATACCGGTATATATAATATAATATATATTATATATATATATATATTTATATATATATATATATATATATATAATATATATATATATATATATATATATATATATATATATATATATATTATATATATATTACTGCTTGGTCAACGTCTAGACAATTAAAAAAGTGTAAAAACTTCAAAGAGAAACATGACAAAGAGGAGCGATTTATATAAATAGAACAAAATTGAAGCAACGTCTCACATCACGTTAAAATTTTTATTATTATTGTTGTTTTTAATTATACTACTATTAATAATTAATAATAATAATTAATAATAATAAATAATAATAATAATAATAATAATAATAATAATAATAATAATAATAATAATAAAAATAATAATAATAATAATAATGATAAGTAGTAATTATAAAGTAATATTTAATCCTCTATCTTCTTTTATAACCTCCCCACCCCTCCCCTATTTCCCCTTCCAGCTAGTAACTATAATTATAAAGTAATATTATTATTATTATAATTATATTTATTATTACACAGTCTAACAGAAAGGTAACTTTTTAACTGGTTTACCTAATGATATATCACAATTATGAAAACAAAATCACGAAATTTCATTCCTATTTCAATGTTTTAAGAGAAAATACAATCCAAAAACCGTTAAGACATTTATGCAAGGCAATAAAATTATTATTAAAAAAAAAAAAAGTTGGTCAAAATTTGGATCTAAAGTAATATTTTTGACTTAAAGTCAATTTCTATCTTTACCAAAAAAAAAGGCTTCTTGTATGTTGATTTTTTCGACGTAAAATCTCTTTATCAACTCCAGCAGTAATCCACCAGCCATCGTATTTTGACTGAGAATTTCTTTTTCAACCACAGCAGTAATCCACCAGCCATCGTATGTTTATTTTTCATTAAACGCCTTATGACTGGCAAGCCGAAAAAAAAAACACTCCTGTGATTTTAAAATCTGGTGAATGTAGGAAAACAACAGAAATGATGAAATTATTAATAAAATTTATCCAAGACCTTCGCAACTTTTTTATCAACCTTAATTTAATATACAAGGATTGGAAAAGTACATTTTCAGGATCAGAAAAAAGGGTCTTTATTCTTAGTTTCAAATTTTCTTTTGTTAACAAGTTTTCCCTAATCCGGTGCTGGTTATGAGCTCTATTTCCCATTCACAAGTAAATCATAAAATTTCCTGTAACCTCTTTGCTGTCCTAATATCATGGTTTAAAATGTTTAAATAATCACAAGTTTGCCAGTTGCAATCCTGAAACTTTAATTTATTAAGTAGAAAGGAAATATTTTCATAAATTTCCTTCAGATGTACTGAATGAGCAACTGTTACCGAGAGTAAAATGTTTCCATTATGTAACAATACACTTTTAAGCTTCTCAAACGAAAATCAATGAACAACCTCCTCTGTGATGAGTCATGAACAAATGGAAGATAACTATATTATAATATAGTTATCTTCCATTGCTATATTAGCAAAATATAAGCAAAATACAAAAGATTCTTTATCTAAACAGGAGGCAGTAAATTCTTTTCCTCGGTTTCTGTGCCATGGAAAAGTTATTCCGGGAACAAATAGATTCTTCTCATTCAGTCTTGAACCAAAAAGTCGTGCACTATCCTTCGGAACCAAAAAGTCGTGCACTATCCTTCGGAAGATTTAAATCCCGTACTAGGTCATTTGTTTCACTCTATGTAAATCTTTGGTTTCATCGTCTTCTTCCGGATTGCTGAACAAGTTCACATTTTCACTGCCATTTAAATTAAAATCTGAATTTGATGAAACACTTTAAAAATGTAAGAGAGAATCGCATAAGTAAATGAGGGTCATGCGGTAAAGATCGGACAGAAGATTGAATCGTTGGGTAGAGAATATTCTTACTGGCTTTGAAGATGTACCTCTTTACTGGTTCGATTAAGCATAAACAATGCACACAGTAACTCACTGTTCTCGCCATACCATTGAAATAGCTAACGATAGACAACTTTTCTCGCGTTCAGTCTAATGACTTAGTTGCACAAAAAATCTATACACGTGTCACAAACTTTATATGGGGGCCCACTTCTTGTCCTGAACTGTAAGTTTAAATAAGGCTGATAAGTAGTTTTCACAAACTGATATACAGCGTTGTCTTTTTTTCACACAAATATACCACATATACAACAAGATGAATCTGAACTATATTGCATTAGCCCTCTTGAGGTCATACTACTGTAATAAACAGCAACATAAACCTTAAAATGAGAACAATACTGCACTCTTCAAAACGAAGATGTTTCTTTCCGTAATGTTCATTAATATAGCAGTGCTATCTGTCGGATACTTTTTCTAATGTCTTTATGTAAATTAGAATACTATGTAACCTGTTTTTTTTTTAAAATTAAAACACGCCAATGTAAAATTGAAAATTATGCAATGACTCTATTTGATATAGAAAACAGGATATTAATCTTTCAAAAAGCATATCAGAATTACCATAAAATAATGGAAATAAAAAAAAAAAACAGAAAAATGTTGGTCTATGTCATTAAAACTGAATAATAATAATAAATAATATTAATTTAAAAACAATAATAATAATAACAATTATAATAATAATCATAAATATATAACAAAAATAAAATTCTAAAAATAAATAAATAGAAAAACGATAACATATAGTAAATGATAAATAATTTAATATAAGTATCTATTTATTCATATTTATATTATAAAATTGCAATAATAATAATAATAATAATAATAATAATAATAATAATAATAATAATAATATAGTAAATAATAATAATAATATAAAAAATTAATAATAATAAAACTTTAGCCGAGTGAAACTCACAAATGTAATTTTCATCTACAAATAAAAACTGTTTTCAAATATCAATTAGCACAAGTGGGTTATTTAAAGCAAACAATTCTTTTCATATATATATATATATATATATATATATATATATATATATATATATATATATATATATATATATATATATATATATATATATATATATATATATATATATATATATTAGTGATGGAACAATTGTCATCGTCATCTGCAAAATCGGCAAATTTTTCCTCAAACGTCATCGTCAGTTTTGTCGATTAATTTACAAACATTGGCTTATAAATATCTCTACTCGATCTTTTATTAAGAGTGAAAGCCTGTTTAGTAGTGGGGGGCCACATATACCCCCCCAAAACGAAACCGAATTACCCCAGAAACTTGAGAAAAGATTGTTTCTGAATCACAGTTTAAGAACTCTAAATTTAAAGTACTAGAATTTTGCATGTCTGTCCATGTTCTCACATATTAAAATTATTAAAATCAATGTTCTGAAGATGCAACAGGGTGACCCACTCGCTCTCTGGCCTAGGTATATATTTATAGATATCAAATTACTGGTCACCAATTAATAAAATTTGTCAATGAATATCTTCAACGAGTTCGTAAATTATTTAGATGAGGAGGAACTCCGTACTGGCAATTTTCATCCACCCGGGAAGCCACTTGCAACACGTCCAACATCAGCATATGAGACATTGAGTTCTTTGAAGAACGGGTGATTTTCAAATGGACTTTGGCAACCAAGGTATCCTCACTTTAATACGCCGAATTTCTTTCTATGAAGCAAACTGAAAGGAAAAGTATATAGCAACAAGCCACCTACTCTCATACGGCTGAAAGACATACACCAAGCAACTGAAGCTGTGACTCCCAATATGTTGGTGGCAACCTTCCCTAATATGGAAAAGCGTGAGCATGCATGCCTTGATGCTAATGGCGATCACTTGCAACACTTGTTGTGATGTCAGATCAATTCTCACACACAATTTATCACCATTCCTTGATATCTATAAGCGAATATCTAGGGCAGAGAGCAAGTGGGACACCCTAATTATTCTATATCTTAAAATTACATGTATTTACACCTTTAAATAAAGAAAATTTAATTCTTCCTTTCTATAAACTTGTAATATTTATTAAAATAATTGAAATTTTAAAAACATGCTTCTTCAATTTCGTCATCATCATCAATCTTACTATAAAGCCTTCTTCAAAAATTCTTAAAATATATAATATATATATATATATATATATATATATATATATATATATATATATATATATATATATATATATATATATATATATATATATATATATATATATACATATGGCATTAATATTGAATAAACAATGTACCATACACTTATACGTCTTTGGTACATAGTTTACAAAAGATGTGCAAAAAATTACTTCCAACACCTTCATAACCTTTTAAATAATAATAATAATAATAATAATAATAATAATAATAATAATAATAATAATAAAATAATAATAATAATAATAATAATAATAATAATAATAAATAATAATATAATATAATAATAATAAATAATAATAATAATAATAAAAATAAAAAATAAAATAAAAAAAAATTATTTAAAAAATAAATTTAAATAATTTAAAATAATATATATATAATAATTATTATATATATATATATATATATATATATATATATATATATATATATATATATATATATATATATATATATATATATATATATATATATATATATATATATATATATATATATATATATATATATATTTATATATTATTATTTATTATTATTTTTTATTATATTATTATTTTTAATTATAATAATAATAATAAATAAATAAAAATAAATTTATTATTAATAATAATTATAATAATTAATAATAATAATAATAATAATAATAATAATAAATAATAATAATAATAAAATAATAATAATAATAATAATAATATATAATAATATAATAATAATAATAATATATAATAATAATAATAATAATAATAATAATAATAATATAATAATAATAATAATAATAATAATAATAATAATAATAATAATAATAATAATAATAATAATAATAATAATAATAATATATAATTATAATATATATAATTAATAATTAAATATATAATAATATAATTATAATTATAATTATAATTATAATTATAATTAAATAAATAATAATAATAATAATAATAATAATTAATAAATATATGTAAATGTAAATGCGTGACAAATCATAATTTCAATAAAAATTCAATAATAAGGCAATAAATAATTGAACCAGATTTTTAAATGAGTATAAGTGATAATTTGTTCAGACGACACCATCTCATCAATAATAATAATAATAATAATAATAATAATAATAATAATAATAATAAATAATAAAAATCAATATCATTTATATAATATATATATATATTATATATATATATATATATATATATATATATATATATATATATATATATATATATATATATATATATATATATATATATATATAGAGCCTTATTTCAAAGTGGCTCATTAAATCTTTTCAAGGCAAGATTTGATCGATATTAAAACGAGAATTAAAAAAAAAAAAATTCTGTATAAAATTTCTCAAGCGTTTATAATAAAATAAAAAAAAAAAAAATATATACATATATTATATATATATATATATATATATATATATATATATATATATATATATATATATATATATATATATATATATATATATATATATATATATATATATATATAATATTATATATATATATATATATGAGAATTACATAGATTTAAAAGGAAAAATGCATAAATACAGGTACAGAAAATTGTGCAGACAGATAAAAGTAGATAAAACGAAATGCAACTTAAATAGACAGATTATAAAAGGGCACCTAAAGCATGTAGAAATAAGGACAAATTAAAAATCTAACAATACAGACAGACCTGCAGAGAAAGAAAGGTTCAAAGAAAAGGAGAGAGAGAGAGAGAGAGAGAGAGAGAGAGAGAGAGAGAGAGAGAGAGAGAGAGAGAGAGAGAGAGAGAGAGAGAGAGAGAGAGAGAGAGAGAGAGAGAGAGAGAGAGAGAGAGAGAGAGAGAGAGAGAGAGAGAGAGAGAGAGAGAGAGAGAGAGAGAGAGAGAGAGAGAGAGAGAGAGAGAGAGAGAGAGAGAGAGAGAGAGAGAGAGAGAGAGAGAGAGAGAGAGAGAGAGAGAGAGAGAGAGAGAGAGAGAGAGAGAGAGAGAGTGAAACAAAGTTTCTTCAGTGCTTTAAAAATTTATAACTATTAGGTACACCTCTACTACATAGTTTGTTAATTAAATGCATCCTACTATTCTTTCGAATTCTTAGCCATCAATGGAGAAAACCAGCTACAGCGGAAATAATATTAATAAATAATAATAATTATAATACGTAATAATAATAGTAATAATAATAAATACACGATATAATACATTTTAAAGCAAAGAAGTTTAAATAATAATAATAATAAAATAATAATAGTTATACTAATAATAATAAAGCAATAATAAAAGTAGTAATAAGAAAACTAATTACATTAAATAATAAAAATAATCATATAAAAATAATAACTATTGATAAAATAAATAAATAAATGTCAAAAATAAAATATATTCACTACAATTGTTTGTTAATAAATAATAATAATAATAATAATAATATATAATAAAAACAGTAATAAATTATTATTATTATTAAATTTACAAACTTCATTTTAAATTCAAATCGACAATATACACATAAATAATAATCGTATCTCCATAAGTATAATTAGAGTATTTGCCAATTTTTCATGAATAAAATCAGGATCCTTAATGCTTCTATGCAATTACACATGAAAATTAGAAGGTAGTTGAATTTCGAGCAAGATGAAATACGCTCCCAAAATCTCCTATATTAAAAACATAACTTCAAGTAATAATTACCTTTTTATCTCATACAACACTTCAAACACTTGCGCTCGATAAATATTATATATATATATATATATATATATATATATATATATATATATATATATATATATATATATATATATATATATATATATATATATATATATATATATATATATATATATATATATATATATATATATATATATATATATATATATATATATATATATATATATATATATATATATATATATATATATATATATATATATATATATATATATATATATATATATATATATATATATATATATATATATATATATATATATATATATATATATATCGCAGCGGAATGGTCTCCAATTTTTCCCCTTGAGTTACTTAAAACAATGAGAAATAAAGACTGAGGTGATAGACCTTTCGTCCTACATTAAGGAATATTTTTATTTACAAATAATACTAATATATATATATATATATATATATATATATATATATATATATATATATATATATATATATATATATATATATATATATATATATAATTTATTAGTCAAATCATCCCTTCAAATTTTATGGATATCTTGATCCTCTAAACCTCAATCATACCCTGAAATATATATATATATATATATATATATATATATATATATATATATATATATATATATATAATATATATATAATATATATATATATATATATATATATATATATATATATATATATATATATATATATATATATATATATATATATATATATATATATATATATATATATATATATATATATATATATATATATATATATATATATATATATATATATATATATATATATATATATAGGGTATGGTTGGGGTTTAGAGGGTCAAGATACCCTTCCAGTAAAAGTTGAAGGGAGCTGACTAATAAATTACATAAATAGACATGAAACCCTTTCCTTTCTTAACCAAACACAAACCACCATTTGACCTTATTAATCACTTTGATTTCCAAAACCCAAGTTTTTGAGCTTGCATCATTCCCTCGTTAAACCGTTTTTCCACGTCTACCAGATTCTCCTTCAAACGGCAGTGAATCTCCATATAGACTATATATAATTTTTTTTTTTTTTTTCATTTAGATTTCATACTATATATAAAACTATTTTTCTGACAGTTAAAAGGTTGCATTATTTGCTAAATCCATATTATGAAGAATATTGCAATTATTAAATTTTTAGCTGATATTTTCACTTCGTTCATTGAGCAGAGAAGGTGAAACACGGAAAACAAACCAATTAAGCTTATCTCGTTCCATGAACAATTTTCCCACCCCACACAGTAACGATATGTTCATTTTTTTCATATAAGCAAACAGCAAAATGTTGGAAGGATCTTCCAGTTTATATTGACAGTAACTTAATTAAATATTTTCAAAAGGAGCATTTATTTTTTTTATTTTTTTTTTTTAGCAACGAATAAGGTTGTGGTGTTTTTACTCTGGTATAATACGGAATCCACGTCCCTTTTCACAGATATATATATATTATATATATATATATATATATATATATATATATATATATATATATATATATATATATATATATATATATATATATATATATATATATATATATATATATATATATATATATATAATAACCACAGCTGCATAACAGAACAAAGATAAAAAGAAAAAAGAATAAAAAAGAAATTTAATTAATAATTTGTTAAAGAAAATAAAGAAAAGAGAGAGATGTGAAGCACTTAGGTCATTAGAGTTCATATTTTGTTCTATTTTAAAGTCTTTTCAAAAACATCAAAATGCAAATTTGAATTTATTCATGTATCAAATTATTCCAGGGAAAAAAAATTTTTTTTTCTAAATGTTCTTAATTCTTATTTTAAAGTTTTTATGCTTTAAATAAATAAATTGTATACAAATATTTCTCTTACAATATTCGAATTTTTTTTATTCTTTAAAAAAAAAAAAATTTTTTTTTTGCAAATTAAAACATTAAATCTTTTTTTTTACTCTCCTGAAACGAATTTTCTTCAAGTTATGTAATAATTTTTTTCCCTAAATCACCGAAAAATATTCAAATTTTCTTCTTAACACATTTATGTTAGAATTTTTAACAGAAAAGAGCAATAAAAATATTAAAAAATAGCAAAAAATTTCTAACATGACCGAATGTTCCATTTATATTAAAACATAAATTCAAAATTAATATTGCCATTTCATATATATATATATATATATATATATATATATATATATATATATATATATATATATATATATATATATATATATATATATATATATATATATATATATATATATATATATATATATATATATATATATATATATATATATATATATATATATATATATATATATATATATATATATATAGCAAAGGTCTGAGGGAGACCTACCAATTTCAACCATAGTTGGGAGAAATTATCGGAATGAATGTTAAATTCAAGGTCGACAAGTTTCAATTGCGTGTAGTTTAAAAGTGTTCAAAGCAAAGGAAGTGTGTTCCAAATTTTATCGGTAGAGTACATGTGAGATTTAGCATAGCGGTCAAGTCTGGGGTCAGAGAGATGGACAGAGAAAGGATGAGACGGTGCAGAAAGTTTTCTCGTACGAATCCTTCTCAAAGGATGAGTCGGTTGTAATAGCGATAGTACAGAGAGAGTGAGGTAACAATGCGATTAGCAGAAAGATACCGAAGAGTGTTAGTGAGAGCGAAAGAGTTGAAAAGACGAAAAACTCTATTATCCACCATTTTAAATTTGGGATCATCGTTAAGTCTTCCTTCCATGTATTTGGAATACGAATTTAATTTTTTGCCAACATTTCTTTGTCTGTCTATGTGCTCATTTTCAAGTCTGAGTGGGAGACTTGAAAACTTTCTCGATTTTCGAGAGAACGCATTCTATTTGCAGAGGGAAAAGTATGCACAAAAACAATGGGGGAGAGATAAATATGTGTGAAGCAAAATATTGAAAATATTATATATATATAAATATATATATATATATATATATATATATATATATATATATATATATATATATATATATATATATATATATATATATATATATATATATATATATATATATATATATATATATGAACCGACCGGGGCTGGAATTTTGCTGGGGCCCGGGCTGGGGCTCTGGCCGGGATTACATAAAATTTGTAAAGAGGTCAAAAGCACTGAAATTCTTGGTTAACAAAATTACATTTAATTATAAGGCAGGAGTAAAATAGTCAACATTCACTTAAATTAACTATTATATGCATTTTTCAGAAAAATTATAAAAGTTTGTATTATAAAAGTTTAAAAAAACTACATAAGTTAAAGTTTGAAACAATGTAAGATATAAAATTATCAATATACATGAATTTATACATATCATTGTTATTTTATAGCTTAGTATCAAATTTGTATCATTTAGCTACATTATTTCAAAATTATTTGGTTTATACTTTGTCAATATGGCTAAAAGATCAGTTTTCAAAAGTATAGGAGTACTTTACAATGTTTCAGAATAGACTCGAAATAGCTAAATGTAACATCTGCAGCTAGGAAATTAGAAGAGGACCTCCGGGTGCCCCAAGTAAAAATTTTTAAACCAAATCAAAACACAAAGATGAACATTCACTAGCAGAAGAGCGGTCAAAAGAAACAGAAAAGAAAAAGAAAATATTGAAGAAAAAAAAAAAAATCTTAATTTTCTTATATTTTGTTTGATTTAATCCACCATCAAAAAGAATAATTTGCAATTTTAACCCCCGGTAGGTAAACCCCGGTTTTCTCTGATTATTAGCCGGGGCCCCGGTGTATATATATATATATATATATATATATATATATATATATATATATATATATATATATATATATATATATATATATATATATATATATATATATATATATATATATTATTATTTTTTATATATTATAATAATAAATAATTATTATTATTATTATTATTATTATTATTATTATTATTATTATTATTATTAAACATTACAAAACAACTTTTCGAATATCTTTTAAATTTCCATTTCAAAGTTCTTGTATGTTAATTTCCTTTCAGAATAAAATAAGATACGGATTAATTATTTTAAATTCACCTTCACCTTTAGAAGAAAATTCTTATCCTCAGAAAAGAATTTCATAAAATTAATAAGTATCTCAGAAAGGGGGAAGGTTTAAATCATGCATTATTAATTATTAGTTATTTTTATTATTATTATAATTATTAATTTTTATTATTACTTTTATTATTGCTATTAATTATTCTTATTATTATTATTATG
>SEYY01021673.1:35000-37500 GCA_009176605.1 Armadillidium nasatum
CGCTTCAACACATCTGTTGTCCTTATTTGCTTCAAACTACAAAACTAAATGGCGTCCAACATCATCTAAATTGAGTTGCAAGAAGGCATAATCATGCATGTTGTATCATAATTAAATTTATTCAAAGATTTTATAATAATAAACCTGGAACACTTTTAATTATAGTGATAAAAATTTATTTTAGATGTACTATGAGATTAAAGAACGGATACCAAAAGAATTTAAGGAGCAGTTAAAAATGGAATTTGATTTCAGTCTTTTGTCAAAACAATTACAGAGACGAGGTCACAGTCACTTCCAAGCTTTTATTCATATGTTAATGGAGCAATATTAACTATCAGGTTTTAAAACAGCTATTGATTTATGTTTTAAAGCTATCCAGGTAAAACATTACTATTATTTTTTATTGCAAATGCAAATCTAACCAAGAATATAAACCAAAAATTTTGTTTTTTTTGTTTTTTAAATTTGTTAGTTCATATTTTGTATGAAATTATTCAAATTATCATGTTACAATTTGCTGTAATAAAATTTATATAAAAATCCAATTACAAATTTTTTTCATAAATTCATTTTGTTAATTATGTAGGGTTATAAATGGAATTATGACTTACCAATTAGCACCTTTATTGTGAACTTTATATCCAAGGCATTTTATATACTTTCTAAAATATTGGTAATCTCGAAAGAAAAACAAATTACTCTGTAAAGGTATCGTTAATATAAATTCAAACCCCAAAGAAGCCTACAACTATAGTTTCCCATTTGTTTTCTCTTGCAGGTTTTCCATTTACATTACCTATTTTTTTCCAGAAATTCTTGGTAGTTCATTCAAAAAGATTAAGCATGAACGCTGTGGGAAATACACCTAAAATAAATTTTAACTCTTTCGCTTTCCATATACTATTTATTTATTTATTTATTTATGTACTTATTTTTTTACTTCTTTGATTATTCATTAAGGAAGGATCAATTTAAAAGGTAACTCAATTATTTTAACAATCAGGATTTTAGTTTATAAATAACAATAATACACAAATATCTTTTATAGTTATATATATATAATATATATATATATATATATATATATATATATATATATATATATATATATATATATATATATATATATATATATATATATATATATATATATATATATATATATATATATATATATATATATATATATATATATATATATATATATATAAGGTAATTCTTACATGCATTGTTGGAAGATGTTACGTTTTATTATTTGATCAAAGATGTAAAACCTTTCCATAGAAAGTGCATTTCATAAATCTATTAATTAAATAATTTTTAAACTATTCACAATGCTTAAATATAAGATTTTTAATTAAATTTTTTTCGTTAAGACTTTAGGAAACTTTACTTAGAAAATAATAGATTTTATAAATTTTTAATTTAAATAAATTAAAATATTGTATAACTGATAAATACAATGGAAGCTAATTTGAACTAATGAAATAGATTTTGACTATCTTAGGAATGAGGGCAAAATCTATTATGGTTCAATTAAAATAGATTTTGCCTAAGGTAATCAAAATCTATTTCGTTAGTTCAAATTAACTTATATTTTTTCTAATTGTATAATTTAGTTTTATAAAAATATATAATAGTTTTAATAAAAAACAAATATCTTTAATGAAATATATAACAGTTTTGGTTAAAACTATTGTAATTTCAACAAAATACATAAATTTTTTACCTCAAAAATATTTTGTATTAACTAAAAATAAATATATTTTTAATGAAATATATGATTTTTGTTAAAACTATTATAGTTTCAACGAAATATGTAAATATTTTACCTAAAAAATATTGTCTTAACAAAAAATTAAATATATTTTTCACAAAAACTAATGCAAGTTTAAAGGAAAGATTTAAATATTTTTTTACTTAAAACAAATTTTTTTTTTTTTTTTTTTTTTTTTTTTTTTAGCTAAAATAATTTTTACTTTTTATTTAAAAATAATTATTGAAAATTAAAAACATTACAAAAAAAAAATATTCAGTTTGGTCTCAAATTTAAATAACATTTTAAACACTAAAATAAATATTTTTACTTCAAAATTAAGCTTTTTTTCTGTCATAATAAGGTTTATTTAATACGGAACAAAAGGAAAAAAAAAACACTTAATAAAAATTTATGACGTCATTGAATTATTTTATAATTAATTCATCAAATAATAAAAAAAACTTTTAATTAGTTAAAAGCGATTTTAAATTACCTTTTATAGATCAAACATAAATAAATAATATTTAGTAGCATTTGACAATGAATTAATGATTTATCAAAAAATTCACAAAAAAAAAATATATATATATATATATATATATATATATATATATATATATATATATATATATATATATATATATATATATATATATATATATATATATATATATATATATATATATATATATATATATATATATAGGCTTTAAATTAAAGGAAAACAAGCGGTTACTT
>SEYY01021673.1:45000-52500 GCA_009176605.1 Armadillidium nasatum
TTAAGTTTAACTTCTAATTTCATATATGTAGCTTAGAATGCTCATGTAATAGATAGTATATAAACTCGAAACAATTTCGAGTAGTTATATTGTTGAGTGATATCACTGTCTAGTGATACTTAGTCTGTGGGATATGTTTTCATTTAAAGAACTTAGCAAATATTACATTTTATATATATATATATATATATATTATATATATATATATATATATATATATATTATATATATATATATATATATATATATATATATATATATATATATATATATATAATATATATATATATATATATATATATATATATATATATATATATATATATATATATATATATATATATAGAATATAAAAAAAAAAACATAACCAATTGGTTTTATAGTTATATAATAAAAAATATGATTTAAACTAACAACCTTGGTAAAGCTTGTAGCATACAGTACAGGAGACATTTTATAGCCCATGTCTCTCAGTATTAGTACACTATTAATTAAAGTACCTTGAACAAAAACAAGAGAACATATCTCTTCACACAAGAAATCTAAATCGGATAACTTTGCGACTGACACACAATCAGAAAATTAGAACAAGCTTGAGTTTAGAATAGAACCTTATTCTGTTCTAGTCCTTATCATAGAGATTCTGTAATATCTTAGTTTTCATCCAGATAAGTTTCATCGTACAGATTCTGTAAAAACTTAGTTTCCATCCAGATAAATATTATCATAGTTCTGTAAAATTTTTAGTCTCCATCCAGATAAATTTCATCGTGAAAATTCTGTGAAATCTTAGTTTTCACCCAGATAAATTTTATCATAGTTCTGTAAAATTTTAGTCTCCATCCAGATAAATTTTATCATTGAGATTCTGTAAAATCTTAGCATTTATCCGGATAAATTATCCATCAGACATTGACCAGGTAAAGATGATAAATAAAAATTCCTCATTAGACCTGCGCCAGTTGAACGGCAATTTAGTATTACAAAAATCCCATTCTCCTCCGTATTACAAGCTAATTATATATGTGGACCCGCATTCATATTCCAGCTGTGCGAAACCTGACATTAGATATATCATTAATACAGTATAATAATGTTTCATAATTAATTCATTGTAAGATGAATAATAATTATATGTCATTTCATTACCATTATAAGTAATTTATAACAATTTTCATCTTTATTAATAATAATAATAATAATAATAAAAATAACAATAATGATAGTAATAATAATGATGGTAATAATAGTAATAATAATAATGATAGTCATAATTATAATATAATAATAATAATAATAATAATAATAATAATAATAATAATAATAATAATAATATTTTTATTCACTTTCGCAAACATTACAGCAAGAGAGTAAATATAATTATGGTTTTACAACAGTAAATAAAACCAAGAACTTTTCACACTACAAAGAAAATTTCACCTGTATATATATATATATATATATATATATATATATATATATATATATATATATATATATATATATATATATATATATATATATATATATAATATATATATATATATATATATATATATATATATATATATATATATATATATATATATATATATATATATATATATATATATATATATATATATATATATATATATATATATATATATATATATATATATATATATATATATATATATATATATATATATATATATATATATATATATATATATATATATATATATATATATATATATATATATATATATATATATTTTATAATGCATAAAACTTGATTTATATTTTTTTACCTTTTGTGATACAGAAGCAAGTAATTCATTGAAAACATAAAAAAAAAAAAAAAAAAAGAAACAAAAAACAAAAACAATTCTAACAATTATTTGCATATTTCTATAAAATGAAAGAAAAAAAAGGAATTGATCTCCGTTTTAACTTCTTTTTTTTTTTTAACTATTTACTTTTGAACTTTCTAATTCTCTAACTTTGACTTGAAATGGGAACGCTAGTTCGTAAACGTTCACAAATAAATAAATAATATATATATATATATATATATATATATATATATATATATATATATATATATATATATATATATATATATATATATATATATATATATATATATATATATATATATATATATATATATATATATATATATATATATATATATATATATATATATATATATATATATATATATATATATATATATATATATATATATATATATATATATATATATATATATATATATATATATATACCATCCCGTCGAAGAAATAAAATAATTAATTATTCCAAGGAAAATCAAAGAAGTAGGACCGCAAGTTCGATTAGTTTGCGGCACCGAAATGCCAAAATCGTTTTCTCGAAGTAAGCCGAGTTCTTTCTTGAGGACGACTTGAAAAGACAGAAGAAGATTCAGAGATAAAAAGAGCATCAGTAAAATCTAGGGTTTACAGTATGACGTAAAGAATTATGTGAAGAAAAATTTGGTTTTGAGTTCTACAGACAATATATATATATATATATATATATATATATATATATATATATATATATATATATATATATATATATATATATATATATATATATATATATATATATATATATATATATATATATATATATATATATACAAGTAATTCAAAAGTAGAAAAAAACTACCATTAAAAGATTTTCAGCCTAAAAATTTTGGTAAAAAATGTAAATTAAAGTACAAAACATTTTCTCATTTTGAGCCCCCCAAAGATGCGACTATAATAACCTTTTAAAAAAGAAACAAAAAAAATAAAAATAAAAATAGTCTTTCGTTTTAAATATTTTAAAAATGTGCTGTGGATTGGAACGAGCAGTTTTTAAAGCAACATAAAAATGCTATGTTTAGGATTAAAAAAAATAGAGTATTTTGTAGAACTGTATAACTGGACTATATATTAATGCGTAACTGGTCTATATATTACTATTGAGATTACTTTGGTAAAAGTATTTCGAATATTCAAAGAATTACGAAAAGATTCTGGAAAAACGATTGTATAAAAGAATAAAAAATAATAATCAAAAGTAAAATACGGAGAATTAGAGCTAAGCTCATGGTTTTGAATCTTGTATCTAAATGTGATATTCAGCAACACTGATTTCCCTCAACCTCATTCTCATCCTATAGCACACTATGTCAGTTTTTGTGTAGGTGTACGTATATATGTGTGTGTGTGTGTGTGAGTGCGTGTGTGTATGCGTTTGTCTGTCTTTCTTACTCCAATGCCCTTCCAGCACTGCTACTGACATTTAAATTAATATTTACCTTTCCAGAACCTTCCCGTAAGTAAAAATTAAACACACACAAGAAATACGTAAATGAAAGAACGAATAAAACTAAGGTGTAAGAACAACCTGATAAATGTTTTTGCATAAATGCAAACATTGAAGACGATATTTGCTAAGCCATTCCTTAATTCAAAACCTTCGCATCAAAGTTTCAGATTCACAGGTCATATTACATTATACCATTTATATATATATATATATATATATATATATATATATATATATATATATATATATATATATATAATATATATATATATATATATATATATATATATATATATATATATATATATATATATATATATATAATATTCATTCTGAATTTAGAAAGAAAACATACTGAAAAAGAAATCGGATTTGTAGATTGGTTTTGAATGGACGTAAAATAAATTCTGTTTAAAATATCGTCCAATAATACTGTGGATGAACATTCAAACATTGTTTCAAGTATTATTCTATTCAGCAAAGGACACACAAACTATCTGATTTGCATTTAACACAACATCGAAACTTCACTGGGGGCGGTTATGGGTAAAATTACTATATATATATATATATATATATATATATATATATATATATATATATATATATATATATATATATATATATATATATATATATATATATATATATATATATATATATATATATATATATATATATATATATATATATATTCGGGGAAATACAAATAATTGAAGAGAATTTTTTTGTATTTTTATTTTAAGCATGACAAGTTTAAATACAAGTCAATCAATAAATATGAAAAAATGTTTATTCAAGTGGCGTCGACACTCCAAACTGGTTATTCGATTTCCAGTAAAACCAACTCAATAATAATAATAATATTAATAATAATAATAATAATAATAATAATAATAATAATAATAATAATAATCTATAATAATAATAATAATAATATGATTATAAAATTTTTTAATAGAATAGTAATAATAATAAAAATAATAATAATAATAATAATGGCAATAATAATGATAATCTGATATTTGAAACAAAAGTAAAAATAATAATAATAATAATAATAATAATAATAATAATAATAAAAATAAAAAATAGTAATAATAATAATAATTTCTGAAATTTGAAACAAAAGAAAAAACCAATATTTATGAACTAATATATATATATATATATATATATATATATATATATATATATATATATATATATATATATATATATATATATATATATATATATGTATATGAGGGGGAAGAGAGAGAGAGAGAGAATCAATGAAGCATAAAGTTAAAACAAAATCTTTAAGAATATAGCATATAGCCATCTCAATTACGTTAAATAACTGAATATTAGATTACGCACCACAGCAACGAGATTATCTTTTAAGTAAAAATAAATAAATAAAATAAAAAAATATAAGACAATAACACTACAACAAAGAAAGCTACTCCTATTCTTCTTGAGTAAGAATAAATACCTTTTTAAAAGAGTCATATATATATATATATATATATAATATATATATATATATATATATATATATATATATATATATATATATATATATATATATATATATATATATATATTTAATATTATTTTATTATAATAAATTTTTTTTTTTTAATTTTTTTAAAAAATTTTTATTATTATTATTATTATTATTATTATTATTATTATTATTATTATTATTATTATTATTATTATTATTATTATTATTATTATTATTATTATTATTATTATTATTATTATATATATATATATATATATATATATATATATATATATATATATATATATATATATATATATATATATATATATATATATATATATATATATATATATATATTATATATATATATATATATAACTATATAGTTCCTATTCATCTCTAGTAAAAATAAATTTTATTTAAAAAGTTATTATTATAATATATATATATATATATATATATATATATATATATATATATATATATATATATATATATATATATATATATATATATATATATATATATATATATATATATATATATATATATATATATATATATTCATTGATTAGATATTATCAAAAGTCCAAATTTAGTAACTGAGTTTGATGTTTAAATTGAACTAATAAACCCGTCATTTTTATTATATGTTCAATGGCGTCTAAAATCCGAAAGACACGTCTCTTCGATATCGACAATTTAAAAAAAAAAAAAAAATTCGCTTCTTCCTGTTTAAAGGCCTTCCAAAGTCCAGATGCACCATTAAATTCTTCGCGATTCCGCATTTTAAATGGAAAGAAATTATAATAAATAAAATTTGCGTAGCTAGATATTACAATACTGTATATTATTATATATATATATAATATATATAATATATATATATATATATATTATATATATATATATATATATATATATATATATATATATATATATATATATATATATATATATTAGAGGTGGACCGGATAGTAATTTTTTACTATCCGCGGATGCGGATGCGGTTGCGGATATTCAATTGCGGATATCCGCAGATGCGGATGCGGATGCGGATAGTTTAATTTTTTAAGTTTTGCTATAGATTTTTGGAATTTTAAATATAATATCCAGAATCTATGTTACCAGGGTGTGGGACGGGGACCCAACTCTTGTACACCCCACCAACCTCTTTCCCCAACCTTAACCCATTTTGAAAAAGTTTATATATATATATATATATATATATATATATATATATATATATATATATATATATATATATATATATATATATATATATATATATATATATATATATATATATATATATATATATATATAGCCAGTAATTCAGTATTACCTTCACACTTCACAGTTTCACAAATTCCATTTGAAGTTAATAATTGGTAAGTTATTTTTTAGAAATAAAAGCTTTTATGCTCTTTCAGGTGAAAGTTTGGTTCGCTTTCCGTCGTAAATGAGTCCTGCACAACTGAAAAGACGCTCACTAGCAACACTAGTTGAAGGACATGCTAAATAAGTCCTTGCCAGCTCAGCAAGAAAAGGGAAACTTTTGCAATTATCTCTCCACCAAACCAGTTGGTATTTATCTGCCTCCAAACGTGGGAATTTCAGATAATTTTCAATAATCGATATTGTATCCTTTGACACTTCTGACTGTGATTCTTCATCGCTGCTGGAAGCTAGAAGATCTTTCATTGATTTAGCAATGCTTAAGTTAACATATTTTGTTTCTTTTGTATCTGAGAGCTTTTGCTTTTTCTTGAAAGGCGTTATTTTAGCTGTTTCTATCATCTCATCGCATAAGCATCCTAATTTGATTTTAACATTCTGAGAAACAAGTGGCTTAAAAAATTTTGTTTTGTACCTAGGATCTAAAAAGGTTGCAATTGTATAAGCATCATCATTTTCCAGGTTTTCAAATCTGTCGTTCATCTCCTTCATTAATGTTTCAGTCATCCTTGAAACTCCCTTAGACTTAATAACATTTGTTAACACAACTTTCAATGTTGAAACAAGTGGTATCACATCTGACAAACATGATTCAGCTGAACTCATAATTTTCTTATAATTTTTTACTATCCGCGGAGGCGGATGCGGTTGCGGATATTCAATTGCGGATATCCGCGGGATGCGGATATTGGAAAAATGATGCGGATATCCGCAGTTGCGGATGCGGATGCGGATATCCGGTCCACCTCTATATATATATATATATATATATATATATATATATATATATATATATATATATATATATATATATATATATATATATATATATATATATATATATATATGGTGTGTGCGTGTATGCGCGTGTGTGACTGTGTGTAATATATATGAGTGTTTCAAGCACATTTCCACTATATTTTTTAAGATTACGATAAGAATTGTGAATGGAAGAGAAGCAGTTGACAGTGTCATAATAAAATAAAGCACTATATTTTAATAATAATATATATATATATATATATATATATATATATATATATATATATATATATATATATATATATATATATATATATATATATATATATATATATATATATATATATATATATATATATATATATATATATATGGCATACAAGAAAATGATTTTAAACAAGTATTTCATGTTCTCTTTTCAAATTTGAATCAATTTTGTTGTTAAAGAAATTCTTCGA
>SEYY01021673.1:60000-65000 GCA_009176605.1 Armadillidium nasatum
TGACATGCATGAGTTATTGTAATTGTAATTGGAAACTCGTAAACTTAGACGAATAACAAGTGTCATTTATAATAACAATTATTTAAATTTTAAATAATTAAATTTTAATTTAATAATTTTAATATATATAAAAACCGAATTTTTAATTTAAAACCTTTGATTACTATTTACAATAGTGGATAATATTGGGTTCTTAATTCCTCAAGGAAAAGTTATTCATAATTTAATTTCAAACACACGTGATCATTGATCATCCAGACTCACTAACACGTGATCACTGATCTTTCACTCACTAACACATGATCACTGATCATCCAGACTAACCAACACGTGATCATTGATCATCCAGATTCACTAATACGTGATCATTGATCATCCACTCACTAACACGTGGTCAATGATCATCCAAACTCACTAACACGTGATCATTGATCATCCAGACAACTAACACATAATCATTGATCTTCCACACTAACACGTGATCATTGATCATTCAGACTCACAACAAGTGATCATTGATCATCCTAACTCACTAACACGTGATAATTGTTCATTTGGAGATTTGAATTATCTCGGACGCTTTTCCATCATACGTCAGTATAAACTTGAATTAAATATATATTTCATAAATCACTGCTCTTTCAGCATAATGATTAAATACATTTTAAATATACTAATTATTTAATAATATATATATATATATATATATATATATATATATATATATATATATATATATATATATATATATATATATATATATATATATATATATATATATATATATATATATATTATTAAAATTAATAATAAATAAAATTAAAACATCAGTTTACATAAAAAATTCTTTAATATTTAATTTACATATTTTTTTAAAAGAAAAGCTTTAGATTTTATAACTCATTTTTTATTATTCACAATATATATATATATATATTATATATATATATATATATATATATATATATATATATATATATATATATAATATATATATATATATATATATATATATATATATATATATATATTCGCCGTTCGCAAGATCACAAGGTTCTCTCTCTCTCTCTTTTTTTTTTTTTTTTTTTTTTTTTTTACCAATCATAAATTTAAATTTAAAAATCGATTTTTTTTTTTTAATTAAAATTTTTTTTTTTATTACTCTTTTAAAAATACTTTAAGTAATAAAAAGCTTTATCGAATTTTTCGCGTTCGCACAATTGGTCAGTTTGTTACCTTGAATTAAGACATCATTTTATTCCCGTGTTTTTTTAAGCAGAGAAAATCGTCCTCGCACTCCATCGACAAAGTTAACTAATTAATACGGTTATATTTTGAAGTTTCAAATGACTTCTGATAAATAACATGCATACACTATATATATATATATATATATATATATATATATATATATATATATATATATATATATATATATATATATATATATATATATATATATATATATATATATATATATATATATATATATATATATATATACTATAATATAACAAATTTAAAAAAATTATTAAAAAAAAAAATTAATAATAATAATTTTTTTTTTTTTTTTTTTTACCTTCCCCCAGGAAGAACTTTCGTCCTGTCAGTAGGATTTTTCGAGGAAGATCCTTGGGTTTCAAGGGCCCACGGCGGATACCGCTCGCTGGGCAAGGCCTATCGCGGATGCCGGAGTTTGTTCCCATCAGTGGCAAGAGCACTCCACTGATGTACTCGTTTAACGACTGAGTCATTCGGAGCTATGCGCAAGGAGAAATCGCTCACATTTCCCGCTCCGGCCAGGCCTCGAACCCTGGACCTCTCGCTTGCTATAACGAGTGCTCAATCGACTGAGCTTACGGAGCCGCTAATAATAATAAAATAATAATAATAATAATAATAATAATAATAATAATAATAATAATAATAATAATAATAATAATAATAATAATAATAATAATAATAATAATAATAATAATAATAATAATAATCATCATAAGTTATAAAACTAATAATAATAATCATAATAAAGTTATAAAGCTAATAATAATAATAAATATAATAATTACAATGATAACTATAACAACAACAATTAATAAATAATAATAATAAAAACCAACAATTATATCAGTAATACTCGAAATAATAAATGACAATATAATAATAATAATAATAATAATAATAATAATAATAATAATAATAATAATAATAATAATAATAATAATAATAATAATAATAATAATAATAATAATAATAATAATAATAATAATAATAATAATAATAATAATTTAATTAATAATAGTAATAAAAAAAAAAAAATCAAAATAAAAAAAAATAATAATAATAATAATAATAATAATAATAATAATAATAATAATAATAATAATAATAATAATAATTACAACAGTTTTTGCAAAGGTGGGAATAAGTGTGGTGTGGCTGGGTACCTTCTATAGTATTTTGTTAGCAAGTGATCTTTGACATGCTTACGAAAATTGGGAAGCGTTGCTGATTCTTGTGTGTTTTGGAAGTTCATCCCATTGTTCAGTGCCTTTGTACGATATAGATCTTCTACGAGGTTTGGTTAGAATGTACTTTGTTTTACCTAGTGTACGTGAGTTTGTGCTGCGCAGATCTGGTCTTCTTAAATTTTAGCTATTCATTATTAAATCTGTTAGGAGTTCATTTAACATTCTATTGGCTTTGAAAGTGTGGGTAGTCATTGTGAGAGTTAGTATATCTTGTAGTTTGAGTATGAATAATGTATAAAAGAGTGGGCTTGTATGTTCATAGTAAATGTGAGATTCAGATAATATGCGAATAATTTTTTTTATGTAGTGTTATTAAGGGTTGTAGCAGGTATAAACTTGCACACTCCCATACCGGTAAATTAATAGAGTAAATGTGGGTAAACAAGGCTGTAATATAAAATTTTTAATATATATTTTGAAATACATACCGGTAAATTAATAGAGTTAGTGTGGGTAAACAAGGCTGTAATATAAAATTTTTAATATATATTTTGAAATAAAGATTTTAATCTTTAGGAGTGCATAGGTACCATATGCTAGTTTGCTAATAAAACTATTGATGTGCTTTTTGAAGGAGAGTTTCCCATCGAAAATTACTCCTAATAGTTTTGCCTATGTGGCTCGATTTATGATTGAATATTTTTCCTTAACATTTAGCTTGATAGGTTTTTTTAATGTGCTGTCATTATTAAGTATTGTGTTTTAGGAAATTCAGAGAAATCCTGCTAGACTCTACTCATACTAAATTTTCTAATACTTTATTTTTGTGTTACTTTTGTATTAAAATAGCTATATCGTCGGCGTATTGAGAGTGTAGAGAATTATGACAGTTTTGGAAGTCGCTTTGTATTTATATTAAAGAATAGTGGACCTAAAATAGATCCCTGAGTCACCCCTGGGGCGAGGGAAGATGATACATCTCCTAATTTCACGTATGGTGTTCTACCAGATAAATATGAACGGAACCAGGTTAAGAAATTTTTCGAAACGCCAAGCCTATCTAATTTCTGTAGGAGTAAGTTATGCGGAACAACATCAAATGCTTTCGAAAAACTAATAGCTGAAGTACTCATGGTTGTTTGTCATTTAGTGCTCTGTATATACATTTTTAGTAAGGAGAATTAGAGCGTCTTCTGTATTGCGATATTTTTTAAATCCAAACAGTTGGAGAAAGGAGTTCATTCTCGTAAAAGTAGTTTGTAAGTTGTGTATGCACCAATCTCTCGAATATTTTACCTATTGTATGTAGGATAAAGATAGGACGGAAATTATTGAAAACTGACGTGTCGAAGGTTTTAGGAATGGAAATAACTTGCCAATTTCTGTTCTTCTGGAAAGTGGTCTAACTCAAGTGAAGTATTGGTGAGATTTCATTAATGAAGTATTCGTAGATCCAGTTTGTTTTTCAAATTAATTTGACGAAGAAGAAAAACGAAGAAAAAAGAAAAAAAAAAAGAAAAAACAAAACAGAAAAAAAGAAAAAAGAAAAAAAAGAAGAATAAGAATAAGTAGTAGTAGTAGTAGTAGTAGTAGTAGTAGTAGAATAGTGCAAATTTAAGGTCCTTCAATCATCGCCAAGTTATTTAAAATATAAATAATTACTACGAAAAAAAAAAAAGAAAACTGCGTTTTAAAATTTTTCCTTACAAAAAAAAAAAATACTAAAAAAATTAAGATTAAAAAAAAAAAATTCGACACGAAGCACACAGTAAAAAAAAACTCCCAAGAACATTTCGGATGTCACTCTTTCATAAAAGTAAAAAATAAATAAATTTAAAATATACAAAAATGAGGAGGTCAATAAATAAAACTTAAAAAATAAAAAGAAAAAAAAGAAATAATAAATAAAATTAAAGATCGCTACACGCAACAAATGACAAATTTAGTTTCGTTTTATTACATTCGTATGCAAATAAATTTCTCAAATTGAAATCTTAAATTCATATATATATATATATATATAATATATATATATATATATATATATATATATATATATATATATATATATATATATATATATATATATATATATATATATATATATAATATATAATATAACAAAATAAAATAAAAAAAATTTATACAATTAAAACCCCACAGGAAAATTAAAACAAAAAATTTTTAAAAAAAAGAGCGAGCCTGAAAGAGGAAGGACGGTTGTTCCTTCGAAAGTCTCGCTCTTTTTTTAAAAATTTGTTTTTAATTTTCCTGTGGGGTTTTTATATATATATATATATATATATATATATATATATATATATATATATATATATATATATATATATATATATATATATATATATATATATATATATATATATATATATATATATATATAAAGTTCGTCCCACAGCAGGACAAGAATTATCTGCAAAGTCCTTAATGAAAAAAAAAGCGACACCAACAAGATTCTATGCATACAGAAGATATATATATATATATATATATATATATATATATATATAT
>SEYY01021673.1:70000-72500 GCA_009176605.1 Armadillidium nasatum
ATATATATATATATATATATATATATATATATATATATATATTATATATATATATATATATATATATATATATATATATATATATATATATATATATATATATATATATATATATATATATATATATAGAGAGAGAGAGAGAGAGAGAGAGAGAGAGAGAGAGAGAAATGAAAGAGAAGAGAAGAAGAGAGAAAATGAAGAAGATCAAAAGTTAGATCCGAAACGCTTAAGGAAAGAGGGTTTGGTTCCAATCAATTCAGCCACACCTTTGATTGGCCAAGTTTTTTTTTTTTTTTTTAAATATTATTATTTCAAAAATATTATATTATAATATATATATATTATATATATATATATATATATATATATATATATATATTAATATATATATATATATATATATATATATATATATATATATATATATATATTATATATTATTTTTTTTTTATTAAATTTAATAATAATAATAATATTAATATAAATAATATAATATAATAATAATAATAATAATAATAAATAATAATAATAATAATAATAATAATAATAATAATAATAATAATAATAATAATAATAATAATATAAAATAATAATAATAATAAAATAATAAAATAAAATAATATAATAATAATATAATAATAATAATAATAATAATAATAATAATAATAATAATAATGACTTTACAAAGTCGTTAGCACCTATCAAAATAAATATTTTTATTTCTACTACTAACATACGGAAGAAGAAAAAAAATATCCGATGTGGATGGATATTATCTTTTCCCTGGCGTTTAGTATGTCCAACAATTTAATTAATTTTCTCTGGGTCATCCGTTCGAATAAAGACTTTGGAATAAAGATCACGCGAATTTAAATCCCTAAATATATATTGAGACAAAATTAAAAATGTAAAACCTCAACGGTCGATAGAAACTTTTACACTTCAACCGAAATAATTCACATTTAGACAAATCATAATTGTGTATAAAGAATAAAATGATCAACCCATAATGGTGGTCTAATTACCTGATCCGAGCTGGTGTGTCTCTCAATGTTTATTTCGGTTATCTATATTTAGGAATAAAAATCAACAAAGAATTGCAGATGAGGAGACAAATTTGAACGGCATATCCAAACACGTACTCTTTAACCATAAACAAAGCTTACATATTTAGAATTATCCAATAAATATAATATTTTAACCAGTATGTATTTTATCTTATAAATTTTTATTTTATGTTCTAATAATAATTACCTTCAATCTGAACATATGTTAATAATATGGCTTCACGGACCAAAATTTTAGCCCTTTTTTTAAGCTATAATAAAGAAAAAAATTTAAATATTAATATATATTAATAATTACCTTAGCAATTATTTGTCCCACAACGAATAAAATAATTTAACATTCAAAAGAAATGTGAAATTATCTTGTACCAATTTAACATTTCGAAAGAATGCTAAAAAATGAAGTTCTTGACATCCATTGTAAACCATATTAACTTTTAAAAAGAAATTATAACTTACTACATTATTACTACATTAACATTTAAAAAAGATCGTGAAGATTTACTTACACTAAAATATATATATATATATATATTATATTATATATATATATATATATATATATATATATATATATATATATATATATATATATATATATATATATATATATATATATATATATATATATATATATATATATATATATATATATATATATATATATATATATATATATATATATATATATATATATTATATATATTATTATTGTACTACGTTATTGCAAACAAGTTTGAAGTATTATTAAATATTTCTCATTTTTTACCTTTTTTATTTCGTGCTTTTAACGAAATATATATTTCTTATTTTTTGGAGATTTTTTTTTTTTATTTTATTTTAAATTGGAGAATAAATATAAGGGCTTATGAATTTACTGCAATTTTTCCTAAATTTCAGTATCAATAACTCAATAATATTTATTTCATACAGATGGTTTTATATATATATATATATATATATATATATATATATATATATATATATATATATATATATATATATATATATATATATATATATATATATATATATATATATATATATATATATATATATATATATATATATATATATATATATATATATATATATATATAGGGACGATTATGGAATTTTTGACGATGACAATGAATCTGAAAAAGTATATTTTAGAAATTTCCATTATTTTAATATATTTAAGTTTTTTTTATATAATAAGGAAGAATTAAACTGTCTTTTTTTTATTCTTTATCCAAATGTGTAAATAAATACACGCAATTTTAATATATAGTTTAATACAGGATCTCCCACTCGCTCTCAACCACAGATATGCAATTATAGATATCAAAGAAGTGATCATAAGTTAATAAAATTGCCACGAACAAACCTTGCTGTATGAGAATCATGTTCATATCACAACAAGTGTTGAAAGTGATCGCAACTAGCACCAA
>SEYY01021673.1:77500-80000 GCA_009176605.1 Armadillidium nasatum
AATTAATAATTAATGATAATTATAATAACAAATACTAATTCTAACAAAAGTATGTCAACCTTGCTAAGTATATATTTTCAGAAACGATGATAATAATATTAATGATAGTAACTAATAATAAAAATGGTATTAAAAACAAAAATAATAATAGTATATTAAATTGGTACTTGAATTAATAATAATAATAAAGGTAATAATAATAATAATAGTAATAATCCAAATAATAAAATAATAATAATAAAAAAAAAAAAAAAAAAAAAAAAAAAAAAAAAAAAAAAAAAAAAAAAAAAAAAAAAAAAAAAAAAAAAAAAAAAAAAAAAAAAAAAAAAAAAAAAAAAAAAAAAAAAAAAAATCGTAATAATATAGTAATAAAGATAATTATGGTAATGCTATAATAATAATATTAAAAACTAAGTATAATAATAATAATAATAATACTAATAAAAATGGTAATAATAATTAATAAAAAAATAATAAAAAAAAAATAAAAAAAAAAAAAAAAATAAAATAAATAAAAAATTAAAATAAATTTTAAAGCCAATTTTTATATATAAAAAATAAAAATAATAAAAGGAAAGTAGGAACAATAATAGCGGATAACAATCATGATAACAATAATAATAAGAATAATTATAATACAAGTGTCAAAATTAATTACGAGAAGTACATATTTATCTTAATAACAATGCAAAAATAATAATAATAAAATAAAAATAATACTAATAATGATAAAAATAATAAAAATAAATTTAATAAATAATAATAATAATAATAATAATAATTATAATAATAATAATAATAATAATAATAATAATAATAATAATGAATAATAAACTAAAAAATAAAAAAAAATAAAAAAAAAAAAATAAAAAATAAAAAAATAACGCACAACTATAACTACTTTTGAATTTAACGGAAAACGAATATTATATAGGTAGATTGGTGTTTCCGTGAGTTCCGCACTTGGAAAAAAGTTCACAGACTTCTATATGTCGTATATTGAAAATCAAAATGTTAAGTTAACAATAATTTCAAATCTGCTCCCTCTTTTGCATCCAGACTTGCCTCTCGTCTTAATCTTCCGATTCCATTCTTGCTGATCTGGATGGGATTTCCCAGTGGGGTCGTCTCAACCTTGTGAAATTCAACTCTTTAAAACGCAACTTCTAGAAATCTCCCTCTCAAAGATACTTCCTAACTTTTATATTTCCTTCGATGGTTCTCCAATCTCTCCTGTTGACAATATAATCATTCTTGGCTTTCACATAAACAAAAAAATGTCTTGGAAACCTCACATCACAATAGATGCTATGACGGCCTCAAAGAAGCTGGGAGTTCTGTTTAGGTTGGGAGAATTTTCTTCTCCGCAGTTACTCCAATTACACAAAGGCCTCATCCGCCCTTGTATGGAGTACTGATCTCATATCTGGGGTGGTTTAGGTTTCACTAGTCTTTCGGATAGAGTTAAATCAAAGGCTAAAAGACTTATAAACTGTTCCGTTCCTATTAACTCACTTGACCTTTTATGTTTGCGACTTGACGTTGGTGCCTTGTCTCTTTTCTATGGGTACTACAGCGGCAAATGTATTTTATTTTATTTTTATTTTTTTGCTCGAATGAACCGTCTACTCGTATACCTCCACCTTTACGGCGTCCTCGTAGCACAAGAGGGGCATTGTCTGAACATAAATTTTGTGTGGACATGGGCAACTCCTGGCTTGTGGTGCCTCCTTCTTTCCAGCCACCTCTGTTTTATGGAATTCTCTCCCATCTTCTGTATTTCCTGCTGAATTTAGTCTCTATCACTTTAAAGCCTACGTTTGTGCTCACCTACGAAATTCACGTTAGGTGGGACTTATGTTTTGTTTTTGTTTTTTATTACCATTCATATTACCTTTTATTACACCGTGGTCAGTAGTGATGTGTAAAAAAAAAAAAAAAAAATTCTATATCCGACACGTTGATAACATCGTTGTAGTCTTCAAACGGGATGAAGATGTTAAACTCTTTACTGATGAAACTTCAAAAGTTGAGTGTCTTATATTTTGCATGTAAAACATCTGAAGATCAATCCTTTCCATTTCTTAGTCGTTGAGAAATCCTTTGATTTAAGCGGAACCCTCAGCAAAAGTAATTAAACTAATGACACAATGGTCTATTTATTAACTTCAGTTCATACCTATCCCTACCTTACAAGACTGCACTTATTTAAAACTTTACGTCCTAGAGCGTACCACATTTGCTCAAACCAAAAACATTTTGAGAAGAAATCTTGAGAATCAAACATAACTTTCACAGTTTCTAATAGAAAATATTATAAAAACATTTATAAATAAGAAACAAAATTATGAAAAAATCTTATGATAATAAGGATGATATAACCCTATAACTCAAATCACAGACGGTAGAAGATTTTAGTTACGAGAATCAGTCTTACAAAATAACGCAACATCACAAAAGTCTAAGGAAAATACAAAAGGAATAAAAATTAGATCATACT
>SEYY01021673.1:82500-87500 GCA_009176605.1 Armadillidium nasatum
ATATATATATATATATATATATATATATATATATATATATATATATATATATATATATATATATATATATATATATATATATATATATATATATATATATATATATATATATAAGGAAAAAAAGAAGAGATATGAGTTATGTATAAATTTAATGTTAATCTCAATGGTAAATTTCCATTTTGTTTAAAGAGAAAGAGTTATGAGCAGTGTGTGTTGCCTTCAGTGACAAATGAAAGAAAGACACGACCTAAGACGTGAGAATAGCTCAGAAATGACAAAAAATATGGAGGAATTATCCTTAGAATAACTTGTAGATACAGCAAAGCGAATCTCATCAAAAATTAACAAAAAAAATAGTCAAACAACAGAAATGTAGATGGGATGGGCATGTAGCTGGAAAAGATGACGATAGATGAACAAAAAAAGATATTAAATTGGCTTCACTAAATCTAAAATGTCAATGAAAATGTTAACAAATGTAATAAGAAAAATGCAGGAGTGAAATGACAGAGATATGTAAGTTTTAAAACAGATTTTCATGAGGCTTGTAAATCCCATCATTTTGATACCCAGCATGATTGGAAACATCAAAGAGAGATTCCAAGTTCTGCGGTAGACAAATTGTTAAAAATGATTGATGTTCGCATTTAAATGTAAAATCCTTAAATTTTTTATAAAGGTTTTAAAATAAACAAATTATTATTATTATTATTATTATTAATATTATTATTATTATTATTATCATTATTATTGTTATTATTATTATTATTATTATTATTATCATTAATACCATTAAAAATAGCAACAACTATTTATGAGTAGTATAAGAAGGTATTTGTTTTGAGCAAATATATAAATAAACATTTAGGCTTGTTGTGGTTACGTGGTTATATTCCCCTCCTCCCTTTCCTTTGTCAAATTTAATTAGGTTTAATTAAAAAAATAAAATAAAATTAAACCTCAGTTTATCGAGTAAGATATAAATTATAATGCAGGTGTCAATAATTAAATTATATCGATACTATATATAAATATATATATATATATATATATATATATATATATATATATATATATATATATATATATATATATATATATATATATATATATATATATATATATATATATATATATATATATATATATATGCAGTTGGTGCATCTCACTACCCGTATCCCTGATCGCCTTAGTAATAAATTCAACATGCTTATCCTTCTCCTTACACTGTTAAACTCCTTCCTCCTCTGGGTTCAACCGATCACCTTCTTATCTCCGTATCTTGTCCTGTCTCTTCAAGTCTTCCGCAAGAACGGCCCCCGCCTTCAGCGAGGAGACGTTTCTGGCATTTTGGTGCCACTACCTAGTCTGACTTGCGGTTGTACTTTTCTGATTTTCCATAGAATGATAACTGTTTCTGTGGGAGGGGTCCCTCTGAGTGTGCAGATCGCATAACCGAGATGATTCCCTCTGGCATGGAGGCGTACATTCCATATTCTTTCTCTTCTATTAAACCTAAAAACCCTTGGTTTAACTCGGCTTGTTCTTGCGCTATCCGCCGCAAGGATGCTGCCTTCAGGGATTACCGTCGTCTTCAAACTCCAGAAACTCACGCAACTTATATTTCATCACGGAATCGTACAAAATATATCTTTCGTAACACTAAAAACTATTTTCTCCGTAGAAAATGCAATTATCTTTCTGGTGCCTTTTCCTCTCCCCCTTTCTGTCATTTTGCAAAAAATGACAACTCTAACTTTGCTTCTTCCTCTTCTTTAGTATCTTCTGACGGTTCAACTGCCGTTTTGCCTTCCTCTAAAGCTGAACTCTTTGCTCAAACTTTTGCCTCTAACTCCATCGTAGACGATTCCGGAGCTGTTCCTATTCTTTAAACCCCCTCCAACTCATTTACGTCTAAAATTGTAATTTCTTCTAAAGACGTCATTTCTGCTCTCTCTCTCTGAGCTTAATACTAAGAAGGCGTACGGTCCTGATGGTATCCTTCCTGTGGTTCTCAAAACTTGTGCTTCTGAGCTTGCATCCTGCCTTGGTAAACTATTTCGCCTATGTCTTTCTACTTCAACCTTCCCTTCTTGCTGAAAACGTGCGCTCATTCAGCCTGTGCCGAAGAAAGGGGACCCATCTCTTCTCAACCCTCTAACTATCGTCCAATTTCTTTAACGTTCGTTCTTTTAAATATATATATATATATATATATATATATATATATATATATATATATATATATATATATATATATATATATATATATATATATATATATATATATATATATATATATATATATATATATATATATATTTGGGATGGAGTGATACCAAAATTTTTACCGATACCGATACCTAAAAATTTACAGGTACCGATACCCGATACCTGAAAATATACCGATACTTACCGATACCGATACTTTATCCATTCATATGCCAAAATTTTTACCGATACCGATACCGATACTCACTCCTCCATCCCTAATATATATATATATATATATATATATATATATATATATATATATATATATATATATATATATATATATATATATATATATATATATATATATATATATATATATATATATATATTCAAGTAAGCATGGCTGTAATGATAATAATAATAATAATAATTTTCATAACTTTTGTTACTGATAAAGATAAATGTAGAATGTTTCGTCTATAAATAGCTCATGCAAATTAAAACAAACACTACAACAACAACAGCAATGAAAAAGTCATTGACGGGGACAGAGTCCGAAGTGTCCCAATTATCCAATATATATATATATATATATAATATATATATATAATATATATTATATATATATATATATATATATATATATATATATATATATATATATATATATATATTATATATATATTATATTATTATTAATTATTATTATTATTATTATTATTTTGTGTGAATAAAGCCATAAATTATAATTTCACTACGACTTCTCTTTTCACAAAGAATAGTAACTATTGGGACGATTACAAAAATTTTGATGATGACGATGACGATTGCAGTAAATTTAACGATGACGATTGTAATAAATTTGATGATGATATTAAAAGTTTATTTTAAAAATTTATATTATTTTAATAAATTTAACAATCTTATAATCTTACATTAAGGACGAGTTGTATTTTCTTTATTTTTCATTCAAATGTGTAAATACATATTTAATAGTATAAAACAAGGTGTCCCACTAGCTCTCGTCCCAAGATATGCGCTTATAAATAGATATCAAAGTAGTAGTCAAAAGTTAATAAAATTTGCTACGAACAAACCTTGGTGTTTGAGAATTGTGTTGACATAACAAATGTTGCAATTGATCACAATTATCATCAAGGCAGGCCGGCACACGCTTTTCCATGTACGGAAGGTTGCCGCCAATATAATGAGAGTCAAATCGTTAACTGTCTAATGTTGAATGTTGTCTTTCAGTTGAAAGAAAGTACGTGGCTTGTTGCAATATACTTACCCTTTCAACATCCCCTATAGGAAAAAAATCTGCAGGGGTAAGAAATATTAGGCGACCTTTGTGGCCAAGGTCACTTGGAAATGTCCAAATCTTCAAAAAAGGACCCAATTTCGAATATGCTGACGCTGGACGTGCTGAAAATAACCAATATGGGGTTCCTCGTCAAGCAAATAATTTCCTAACTCATTGAAGATGTTCATATACAAATTTTATTAACTAATGACCAGTATTTTAATATCTATAAGCGCATATCTGTTGCCGAGAGCGAGTTGGTCACCCTGTAATATCTTCAAAACATTGATTTTAAAAAAATTAAAATGTGAGAACACGGACAGACATGCAAAATTCTAATATTTTAAATTTAGAGCTTTTAAATTGTGATGCAGAAACAATCTTTTCTCCAGTTTGTGGGATAATTCGATATCGTCTTGGAATGTACATTTGGAGACCACTACTAAATCACCTTTCACTCTCAATAGAAGGTGGAGCAGAGATATTTATAAGCCAATATATGTGTAATCGGCAAAACAGTCGGCAGAAAATTGATAATGAAGATTGAGTAAATATATGACGATTTTTACGATGACGACGATTAATCATCTCATCACTAATATATATATATATATATATATATAATATATATAATATATATATATATATATATTTATATATATATATATTATATATATATATATATATATTATATAATAAACAATACAATCTGAATAGATAAACAATCTTAATAGAAAATCATCGTTTCCATTATACTCTCTTTCAATGTTCTTTACTTATTATCTTCCAAAATAAAAGCGCGTTGCTACGGAATATACATTTAAAATGAATTCATTAATATGACGGTTCGCTGTTTTTGGGGTAAATTAATGGTAAATTATGATCATAGTAAACATCTTTGAATCCATGGTCTATGCTGTTCGTTTGGTATTTAGGCAGCCAACATTAGTAACGGAAATATGTTGAAGATATGCCACCCTACATCATTAATGATTTTCCTTCGTGCGTTATGCACTATCGAATGTTACAAGCAACACATCTTTCATTTGATACACTCTTAGATATTGATCCGAGTTAAAGAGGTAAAATCTAAACTCGTCCTTAAACAAAATTATCCCCCAGTCATTAGTGTGCTAATTAATTAACAAGTTCTTTAGCAAATATTAATATAACTGTATAATGTTCTCCGGATAATCGTGGGCATGTTGCTGCCCTTCGAGAATGATACTTTTGTTCGTTATGTTGAAGTGTCTAATGGTATTGGTTCTTTCTCTGCTCCCATAAATATCCTCCTAATGTATATGAAAGCATTTTGCTACATTAAAGCTATCCCAAACTGTACAAATTAGAGACAAGATAGCAAACATTGTCTTTCAGTACATTTGCACAACATTCTTCTTTTGGATAAGACGTAAAGAAAGAGACAATAAGAGGATATATATATATATATATATATATATATATATATATATATATATAT
>SEYY01021673.1:95000-102500 GCA_009176605.1 Armadillidium nasatum
AGAGAGAGAGAGAGAGAGAGAGAGAGAGAGAGAGAGAGAGAGAGAGAGAGAGAGAGAGAGAGAGAGAGAACCGAAACTTGAGAACCAAAAAAAAACAAAAAAACAAAAATGCCCTAAAAATCTACATAATATTTGCAACGACCATGAAAAAAATATCACAGAACGAGTGTGTGTGTGTGTGTGTGTGTGTGTGTGTGTGTGTGTGTGTGTGTGTGTGTGTGTGTGTGTGTGTGTGTGTGTGTGTGTGTCATCAATCTTACTTTAAAAATAATAATAATAACAAAATTGAACGATACAACCTAACTGATAAAATTTAAAGTCTCGTGTGGAATTATGATCCTTAATCTTTTATCTACTAAATCTGTCACTTATGGGTGGAAATAAATCATACAGAGTAACAATACTGTGGGTTTCTCAAGAGAAAGATATCGATCTGGGATGCTTATCTAGACAGTAGTTACTTTAAATCAGTGGTTTTTAAACCATATCATCGTCAAATTTAAAAGAAAACGGATTAAAACGTCTGAAATGATAATTTTTTTTTTTAAATAAAAAGATAATAAAAAAAAGTTCATATCTCTTTAAGAGGATAGGAACTGTTCTAGGTAGATTATAGCTACCATCCTCAGGTGGAGTCGAATTGGTGCCCTCAAGCACGTAAGTTAATCACAATATCGTTATGCCATAATACACAACAATAATTAAATAATTTTTTCAGAAAAAATAAAAAGCATGGGTACTGGTAACACTTGAAATCGGGTTGTACTATTTATTATTGATACGAATTATTTTTTGGCATGAATTCATAAATGCGCAGCGCGTTTAACTAATTTAATGTGGGCGTCCCTGTCACATACGCTTTAAATAAGATAAAAATAAGTCAAGTTTCTTAACCAAAAAAAATTTAACAACCAATTATTAACCATTTTGAAATTTACAGATAAAGTTAAGACAAACTTGAAAAAATACTTTAAGATTATTCTCACTAAACTCATAAAAATTTAGTAATATTTCCACCTTCATCATCGTCTTCCTCCTCTTGGGGTGATCAACAGAGATTTCCGTATGACTGGATGCAAAGGAACTTATTATAATTTCAAGTTTCCTTGGAAAGCGTTATTCTCAGAATTTTAAGGGAGCACGCCACACAGAAGACGAATTCCTCGTTCAACTACATAACTTTCTTAAAACTAATACATTTCTTCAAAACTAACAAGAACTTCCTAAGAAAGGTAGGCTGTATAGCATCTCCCACAATGTTCATACTTACACTAATCATGTTATTTGCTCTTCATTACTATCCACTAATTTACCAACGAATAAATTCAATTCATTTTCAATTATTTTATCTTCAAAACTCATTTGCATATATATTCGGTGATTATTATAAAAAGTTAGAAATACTGTTTAGTTTGTGATTCTTTTCCATCCATATTTGCAATCATCTCAGATTATGTATAGAGTTCCATCGACCTTGTGTATGATCCACCCTACTTTTTGGACAAAAATAAAAAGTGTTTGTTGCTATATGAATGTTAATAATGTGACAATAAAACTTTCTTTAAGCTGTTATTGCTTATCAGTACCATGTTATTCCAATTCTTATGCCAATTAACAGAAATAGAATAATTCTGCCTATGATTACAGTAGTGTCCGTAATTTAAGGCTGAAGAGTTTCACTGAAGAAACTAGCGAAGAAAACTCATATAAGAAAAGAAACTCATATAGCGAAGTAGTCTTCGCTACCTTTCTTTTTGATAACTAATCAACAAAACTTTCACTTAAAGACTAATTTCCTTGGATCTAATTCTATCACTGATTAAAGGTTTTTACAGCTAATAGTAACATAAAAGAATAAATAAATATGATGTTTAAGCGAATACTGAGGATTTTATGCCAAAGTGAAACTTGAGGTCGATTAATTCAAACGTTGTGGAATGTGGTAAAATTTTAAATTAAATTTTTAAAAAGTAAATCAATATGGCTCATAAATCATTTAATGTAAAGGAGAATTTGAACAGACAAGTGAATGATGATAAGAGCATTCTCAAGCGAACTGTGAAACTTTTTCATATGCATTTGAAACCTTATAAAATCATCAATAAAATAATAATGATATGTAACAAAGAACAACCATAAATTCCCTCTTAATACTTAAAGAAATTGATACTCAACCAAAATATTTCCTCATTATTTTAATAAAACTTCCAAACCAACTTTTACTTTTCAACCTAGAATAGCTATGAGGAGTTAGTTCGATATACTTAGAAAAATAATTTAACGCTATATTCTTGAAATACAATTTTTTAGTTAAAAAAGTTATTTGTAAAAGAATTAAGTTTACAGTGTGCAAGATGTTAACATTTATTATGATGTTTAGCATCACAACTTTGCACCACGTGACCAAATGCTGCTGCACAAAACTTTGCACTATTAATAACAATTCCTACTACAACTTTATTCATTGTCCTAAATGGCAACTGGCCAAATTCATTGAGAAAAAAAAAATGACAGTCATCTTGTAACTTGGTAGGTATTTTGCATTCGTTACCCAAAAAGTGTTACTCGGTTATTTAGTCACATTTTGATTACAAGAATAAATTATTATACGATTTTATATCACTATTTTCATTTGAGAGATTCCTTAAACTAAACTTATCAATGAAAGGCTTTACTACTTTTCTTCTAACGCTTTAAAGTTTAATTAAAACTTTTTTATTTTTATTTTAACGTGTTATTTAATAACACGTTAAAGACCAAGCATGTAAATACAGTGTTGATTTTAAAAGGTTCGTCTACATAGTTTAATAAAAGATTTAAAATACTTAAAAAGAAAAGAAATGCAAATACTGATAACAAATTGTAATAGAGTGCTTGTGTGTTTAGACTTTAATTTTACACTCTTGTTATTTTGCACAATACAATGCAAATATGTTCATAAAAATGTACAGGAAATATAAATCTCTCTCTTTCTCGCGCTTTCCATTATATATATATATATATATATATATATATATATATATATATATATATATATATATATATATATATATATATATATATATATATATATATATATATATATATATATATATATATAATATATGTTTCTATTAAATGAAGGTGAATCAGGTAAAATATGGAAAAGACGCTCTTGTGGTAGTGGTACTGTATTGAAATGAGACCATGAAAGGGAACAGGTATAAACAGGGCAAATATACTACATTTAACAAAGATGTTAAATAGATTGCTGAAAATAATTACAAAACTGAAAAGTGGCCACATGCGGGTTACACATGAATGACCCTCAGTGGAAAACAGAAGCTTTAGGAGGGGTGGGGGGGGTCCTCGAAGAAAAAATGCTTATTTAATTTAGGCATAATACATATGGGTATAATGGGGTCCACATACGTAAAGTTAAAACTCAGACTCAAAGGATTTTTAAAAAAAGTTGGGAATCCCTGGGCTACATAAACTTTAAACATATAGTTCCCGTTGAGATGACCCATTAGGATGCTCGCAAGAATACAATTTAGTGGAGGTTAATGATACCCAAATCAACATTTTTTGAAGTAGCCCTTCAAACTTTGGTGGAGTTTTGGAATGTAATCGGACGACGGAAGAAACCCACGACTTATTTTAATGGTAAGGTACAGAGAAGAACTGCGGTAAAAGTGTTTAGAACCTCCTTGTCCACTTTTTCATTCCTATGATACAGACGTTAAATGGTATTTTGCAGAGAATAACCGATTTCCTATTCTTAGAACTTTTGCATGGTGAGTAACATGAAATTTCTGAATTAAAGAATCTACAAAGTATGAAGGGTGCTACGAAGTCTGAATATAAGATGTAAGACTGGGCATCATTAAGAATAAATATCCTAAACATATCATTAAGAGTTCAGTTAGTTCTGCTGTAAATACAGTAGCAGATTAAGCCAGTGTGTGAGGTAGCGTGTTCGAAGAAAATTGTGGCAGCATTCATTTCTTCTTCAGATTGGTTGAATCCGTCCTTGAAGTATTTTAGTCATCAGGAACAGTCAAACTGAATTGGAAAGAGGACTTCACTTAACTGCAGGGTGTGAAGGCTTAAGAACTAGAAGTTGTGGCTATACAGGTGGAGATACCTTAGGGATAGGATTAATTAGAGATTACTATTATTATAAGAAACGGTCGGTAGTTTGGATTGTAACCACTCCCACATAAGTAGTAACTAGTTAGAGCTGAGGGATGGTGTTTGGAGCTTGATACAAATGTAGTATATAAGACACTCATCGTAAATGTAAAAGATGAAGAGAAAAATTAAAAAAAATTCTTTGAAAATCAGTTCGAGTGATTTCCATTAAATGCCAAAAGTTATTGAGAAAGTGAGATGCAATAAAAAAAAAACTTCTATAATAACATCAGTCAGGAAAAGGGAAATGGGTATCAATATTGAGGGTTCCTTTTGAAGCCATGAAGAATACCACATACCATAATAAACTATTAGAAGAGTGAGGAGTTCGGTATCTTAGGTGGAGACTCCACATCTGTGCTTCTCCCAACTCTCTATCATTCAACTTCTTCAACCTCTATTCCTTCAACGCAATTTTATCCACAAAACCACATTATATTATTCGAAACAGAGCACAAATATTCTCTTTACCTTTAAACCTCGTGTTTCTATTTTCATTTAATAGTTTTTCTCTTATTAAAGAAGCATGTAAAAGGTTAGACGTTTTAATGCACTTTCAAAATTTCCCACCACCCAATTTGCTCTGTACAGAGATTTCGTCCGTACTTGAATGAATGCGAATCACATTTCTAGGGGGGGTTCCACTCACACAACTTCTCAAAACACAACTCTCCCAATCTCGATATTTTCCTCAAATTATTGTTAGCCACTGAACTGAAGCGACGCTATCCTTATATTCTTGCAATTCATATTTCCACTTAATCTCATCTATTCTTTGTCCAGCTCTTTGACTAGAGATTTTACTAGCTGACTGACCTTTTCTTTCATATATTCTAATGGTAAAATCTTGAAGAAGCTTCCTTCCTTTTTAATTTTTCTATTATTTTTAAAGACTGCGCATTACAATTTATCGGTTTTTAATTTGGGATATTATCTGATAACTCCCTATCTCTTTTGGTTATCATGTGGGCCCCTGTCCTTTTACCACCAAGTTATATATATATATATATATATATATATATATATATATATATATATATATATATATATATATATATATATATATATATATATATATATATAATATATATATATATATATATTTTTTATATATTATATATATATATATATATATATATATATATATATATATATATATATATATATATATATATATATATATATATATATATATATATATATATATATATATATATATATATATATATATATACATTCTTGAAAATTTTCCAAAATGAGGTAAATGACCTTTAAAGTATTATAATAATAATAATAATAATAGTAATAAAAATAATAATAACAATTATAAATAAATAATAAAATAAATAATACAAAGCATTAAAACATGACCTAATGAAAATCTAAAATGCTATAACATCTCATTCCTTAAAAAAATTTTGAATAATAAATTAGCAAAAAACTGAGAAAAAAAGAAGAAAAACCCGTTTGCTTACATAAACCACAGAAATAACGGAAATTTTAACAAAAATTAAGCCTTATATTTGTTCAGTTTTAGCTCTAATAAAGGTTTTTTTTAGAATATTTTATGATACAAAATGTTTGGCTCATATGTAAGTTCATAAAACTTTGGGGGGAGGGTAGAATGTTAACCCCTAAGTTTCCCCCACTCTACGAATAGATTTATGTATAGTAAAAAAAAAAAAAATGGGAACTATTCATAACGTATCGCCTTCGAATGGACAATCAAATGAGCAAGCGAAAATTTACATGATATACAAATATTTAATTTAATATTTGTCCAAAATTTAATAGCGATTTCAGTCATTTTTCTAAGGGTCTTTTAAAAAAAATAAAAATTCCAATTTATTAATAAAACCTTTTAATAATAATGATGAAATCCTGAGTGTGTTTACGAGTACTAATACGTATCCTTTAGATTTTTAATATAATTCGACCTCACCTGGTCTGTAATTTATTTTGTATTTAAAGTAATAATTTTGTTAATTATTACACTACTACTACTTTCAAAATTATCTATGTAAATTATATAAATAGTATAATTAAACCGCCACCCTAAGAGGGGGGATGGTGGTAGAAGGAGGGGAGGGTGAGGGTGTATATTCTTCCAGGTGGGGTTGAATCCTCAAAACGTGGTCAGTAAAGTGGCAGAAAAAATAGTGTGTTTTGGCTATGCCCACCCTAAGGGGGACATACACCTTTGGGTGGGGTTTCTAACTCCAAAAAGGGTCAGGAAGGAGCCGGAGCTTGCAAAATTGCAGAAAATGGCCTCACGAAAAGCGCTAGGTCGGCCTGGTCGAGCTAGATTTGTAATTGCCAATCAAAGGCCGACATGTCAATTTTGCTCCCTATTCTACTCGCTCTCTCTCTCTCTCTCTATATATATATATATATATATATATATATATATATATATATATATATATATATATATATATATATATATATATATATATATATATATATATATATATATATATATATATATATATATATATATAATCTAATAAAAGATCAAAATCGTATAAAGGAACAATTTTGTCATTTGGTTTGCGTAGCTTCAAAAGCTAAAAGATAAATTGCATCCATTACTCGAGGAATAAAATTGCGTGCTGCATAAATCACTATCGAAGTTTCTTGGGAAAAGATTCGGTTTACGGGCAACAATTCTCGTTATGATAAATTTCAATGTCAGATCAGAAAGCCAGGGAGAGAAAACTACCATGAAAATGGCTTTATAAATATATCATATACTTCAATTTTTAATCATATATATATATATATATATATATATATATATATATATATATATATATATATATATATATATATATATATATATATATATATATATATATATATATATATATATATATATATATAAACTTAACAATCCCTATGGAGCCGAGGAAGGAAAAAAAAAAAAAAAAACCTTAAATTCAAATCAAAACCATATGAAATATCGTTTATCACTTTTACCATACAGTGCCATGACAACCAGATACTAAATGGTGTTGGGGCACTACAAAATATGTCACAACAAATGTCAAAACAAAATGACAAATGTCACAAAGAAATTTTCAGCTAAGAAATAACATGTTACTTATAAGAAGGTTGCTTCCCCATATTATTTTTCTAATAAGAAAAAAATTGGAAAAAGTTCACTGTGTCATCGCAGTCACTTGTTTGTAGAGATAATTTTCTAATAGGAAGCAACACCAATACCCCCTTCTTGAATAGAGCTCTGCAGTGAGAGGTGATGATGTGAGAGAGAGAGAAAAAAAAAAAACTACTCATCCTTTACTTTTTCTTGTATAATAATAATAA
>SEYY01021673.1:107500-117500 GCA_009176605.1 Armadillidium nasatum
CACTTCATTTGCAAGTTCTGCAATTGACCCCATTTTTATTAAATTAATAGTAACCAACCCTCTTTATTAAGTACTATCGCATAATATTTTCTGCACTCGTGCACGCTCTTAACCAAATTACTACTATATACTATGCTGCACAAAAATGACCACTAAGCGTAAAGACACTGGCTGCCCTCCAATATCACAATAGAAAGATAACTCTAAAAATTAGGTACTCGGTGAGTGCATTTTTAAGACAAAAATATTTTAATAAAAATAACTTACACAAACTATACATAATAATAAAAGAAATATATTAACTTTTCACAATTAAATGATGTCATAAAGAATATCCTGCGAAAAAGAAAAATAAATATACAAATACTTTCACTTTATTCTTCATTATGATATCGTAATCGTACGTTTGGCAGTGTCATTTATTTAAGTGCATAGTTGCCAACAACACCATGTTCATTTCTTGCAGAATTTTAGAGTAAAATAGTGCTTGAAGCAACAGGTGGATAAATAATGAAGAATTTTATTTTTTGTTGAATTTAAAGAGTAGATGCTTAATACTATACCACTGCCCCTCCCACACCGAGAAAAAATATATATATATATATATATATATATATATATATATATATATATATATATATATATATATATATATATATATATATATATATATATATATATATATATATATATATATATATATATATATATATATATATATATATATATATATATATATATATATATATATATATATAGAGAGAGAGAGAGAGAGAGAGAGAGAGAGAGAATTGTATATATGCTTTCTTATTTCTAAAATAGACTATTTTTTTAAAAGAATTTGGAAAAATTAAAAAAAAATCAAAAGATATTCAAAACTATCTGTGGGAAAAAAATATATCGGCCGCGGGGAGGGGGTTTACCACCCCTTCTCTAAATCTCCGAAGAAAAGTATTTTCTAGGTGGGATAATTTAATAATTATTTAGTCCCACACTAAAAGTTTCCCATAGAAGACAAAACTATGACACGCCTCAAATTTTTTGCAAGACTCTCGGTGAACTATGAAACGCTTTTTTTTTTTTTCTTTCTTTCTTTCTTTCGTTCTTTCTTTCTTTCTTTCTTTCTTTCTCTCACCTCACTGGCATGGCCCTATTCGAGGAGGGGAATTATCTTGGATTGTTCTTCCAAAGATCCCCATGAGGGATGAAAACTCACTCTACCTATATGCCAAGGGAGAGGTATCTTGAATTCAAAATACCATACACAGATTTTAATATATATATATATATATATATATATATATATATATATATATATATATATATATATATATATATATATATATATATATATATATATATATATATATATATATATATATATATATATATATATATATATATATATATATATATATATATATATATATATATATATATATATATATATATATATATATATATATATATATATATATATTATAATATATATATATATATATATATGGACAATATTCACATACATACACACACACATAACAATATATATATATATATATATATATATATATATATATATATATATATATATATATATATATATATATATATATATATATATATATATATATATATATATATATATATATATATATATATATATATATATATATATAGTCGATGAATCTTTTGCTGTCTCGCTGTATATATCAAAAGCTTTCGATAGAGTCTGGGACAAAGCTTTGATTTCCAAACTTCCCTCTTTCGGAACCTGTCCTTCTCTTTGATTTCCTTAAAGGTCGATCTATAATAGCTGTTGTAGACGATCACCATTCTTCCTTTAAATCTATTAATAGTGGTGCTCCTCAAGGTTCTGTCCTATTCCCAACACTTTTTCTGCTTTTCATTAATGATCTTCTCTCTATTACTTCATCACCTATCCACTCCTATACCGTTGACTCCACACTTCAATACTCCTTTCAATATGAGAGACGCTCCTTCCACCAGCAGTAAATCGATCCAAGAAGGATAGCCTTGGAGCAACTGCTCTGATCTTTCTCGTATTTTAAATTGGTGCAAAGAAAATATGATAGTTTTTAATGCCTCAAAAACTCAGTTCCTCCATCTCTCTACTCGACACAGCCTTCCACACAACTACGACATCTTTAAAAGCACACAATTCAAATCTTTATCTGTCCTTAATATTGTCGGTATTTCTCTTTCTCGTGTTCGTTCTTGGAAAGATCACATTTACTTCTCTTTCTAAACAAGTTTCTAAGAGGTTTGATGTTCTGAGGCGAATTCATAATTTTTCTCCCCACCAAAAGGTGCTTGATCTTTATAGGGGTGTTGTTCGCCCCTATATGGAGTACGCATCGCACATCTGGGATAGTTCCACTCATACAGCTCCCCTTGAAAAAAGTGGAGTCTAGTGTTTTTTGTCTTGTCAACTCTTCTGCTCTCACTTATTCTCTCTAGTCTCTTTCTGACCGTTGAATTGTTGCGTTACTCTTTCGATAATTTCGCTATTAAAATGGACACTGCTATTCTGAACTCTTCCCTCGTCGCATTCCTCCTCTTGTGCCACACGCCTTTCTACACAGTCTCATCCTTTCTCTGTATAATTCTCTGACATCATACTTAACCGCAATGCTCAATCTTACATGTACTCAAATTCACTTCCTTTATCTGTTTTCCCAGCTTCCTTTGACTTACACACCTTTAACTTCACCAGATTTCAAATGTTCCCCAAACTCTGGTGGAAATTAGTAGGCCTCGGACCTTTGAACACCAGTGGTGGTATTAAATTTTTTTTAAATATTCCCATTAAATATTCACATCCAATTTTAAAGGTTTACCTTTAAGTACTTTACCTTTCTGTAGTTTATTGTTGGAGAAAACTGTAAGTTACAACCCTATTGTAATGTGAAATAGATTTGCAAATATTTCATCCTATCACAAACATTTTCAGGAGAGAACCACAATTGAATCGCTTACCTAAAGACCTATTTCTCACAATCCACATAAGCAAATCTATGCCAGTTTATTTTGTTCTTTAAAAATTATTTTATTAGGTAAAACAAGAACATTTACGGAGAGATAAACAAGACTTGCCTCCTCTGGGATCGACTCCAGAAGAAGTAATTCTTCTTTTTCTTCCCGTAAGTGTTATTATATATATATATATATATAATATATATATATATATATATATATATATATAATATATATATATATATATATATATATATATATATATATATATATATATATATATATATATATATATATATATATATATATATTCACAAGGAAAAAGAAAATAATAAAGGCCAAGTACTTTCGTGTTATTAAATACATTATCAAGACACAGAATGTGTTTAATAACACGAAAGTATTTGACTCTTATTTTGTTTTTCCTTATTGATATATTGTGCAGATATTTTTCTAAGTATAAAAGAATAATTGCGGTTGCATATTTTTTTAACAACAGCAGTTGCGTTTTTTTGTGGTTCTTAAAAAAGCTATAACCGCGGTTGAGAAGCTTCGCTCAATCACTTACATATATATATATATATATATATATATATATATATATATATATATATATATATATATATATATATATATATATATATATATATATATATATATATATATATATACAGCCTTTTGAGAGAAGTTCGAAATTTTTGAAGCCTTGATGGGTTCCCTCTAAATTTCGTATCTGTAACTATGAGAAGCTAACTCACACGCGACTCATGCAACTCAATATGAGTCATGCATAGCTGACTGTCTGTCTCTCTCTCTCTCTCTCTCTCTCTCTATATATATATATATATATATATATATATATATATATATATATATATATATATATATATATATATATATATATATATATATATATATATATATATATATATAATACTGTACGATAAGCATAAAGTTAAATTTGTTTCTATTATTTCAGAAGCGAAAACCGCGAAACCGCATTCTCATAAGAGCGGCTGCAAATGCGGTTGAAGTGTGATAATTATTTTTTTAAATAAAGCGGTTGCGGTTGTAAAGTTATGTGGTTGCTCCGCGGTTGCGGTTGCTTCGCTCCATCTCATTATATATATATATATATATATATATATATATATATATATATATATATATATATATATATATATATATATATATATATATATATATATATATATATATATATATATATATATTTATTTTTTTTTTTTTTTACCTTCTCACCCCTGACCACCCCATGTTGAGGCGGCCACACTTCGCTAATGAAGCCTCCTGCCGCAGTCGGTCTCGTCCAGAGATCCTTCAAAGAAGTGATGCCCCAGAAGATTCTGGGGCGAGAGATGGAAGGACAGAGTAATAGAAAGTGTTTCGGTCTCCGGGGCCATTCCGCATCTGGTACAAGTGGGAGATGCTGCCTGGTTTATTTTGAATTTGTGTTTGTAATGTTGTAAGTTTGGGTGGTGCCCACATCTCAATCTTGCTAGTGAGATTTGTGAGTGTCTTGGGAGGTTGCTGAAGTCGGGGTTTATTTCGGGAGGGTGTGTTAAGGATTGTTGTTTGGGGTCTGTTGATCATGTAGGAGTGAGTTAGTTGAGTGTGTATATGTTTGGTTATTGTGGTATTGGGGGGAGGTGGGGGATGTGATTTAGGATTTGTTTGTAAAAGGTACCGGTGGATGATGGAGGTTGTTTTAGTCTGTGTATGGTAGGTTGGAGGAGAGTATTGTGACATGGGTGTGTGGGTAGGCGGGTTTTTGCGTAAAATTGAGTGCCTATCATTTCGAGGTGGTTCTTTATAGGTAGTATCTTGGTCTCATTATGTAGGTGTTGTTGAGGGGTTGTGGGTGTGCAGCCGGTGATTATGCGAAGGGCTCTATTTTGCGTTATTTGGAGTGTTATTAAGTTTTGGTCGGAGAGCAAAGGGTGCCAGACAGGGGAGGCATAGTTGATGGTGGGGCGTATAAATTGTTTGTAGATGGCAATTGAGGTTTGTATGTTGTTGTGTATGTCAGTGTTGGCCACAGTTTTGAGGATGTTGAGTTTTCTGTTAGCGGCTGAGGTGGTATTTTGGATGTGCTTGGAGAAAGTGAGGTGTGGATCAAATGTTAGGCCGAGAATCTTTGGAGTTTTGTTGAAGGGTATGGGGGTGTTGTTTAGTAGGACTTGTGGGTGGGTGTTGGATCGGTGTTTGTCTGTTGTTATGAGGGTTATGGAGGATTTGTTTGGGGATGCCGTCATCCGGTTTTCTGTCAGCCAAGTTTGGATTAGTGTTAGGTAGTCTTGTGTGATTGTTGTTGCGGTAGCGAGATTTTGGTGAGTGGTGGCAATAGTTATGTCGTCGGCGTATGAAGTAATGCGGGTGTGAGTTGTTTGTGGTTGCGGGAGGTCTGCTGTGTATAGGTTGAATAGTGTGGGGGATAGTATGGCTCCTTGGGGAACACCGTTTCTTATGTTTATGGTCCGAGATTTTTGGCCGTTTTGTTGTATTTGGGCGGTTCTTCCTGATAGGAAGTTGGCTAGCCATTTCTTGGTATTTGTTGGGATGTTGGATTGGAGGATTTTATGGATTAGATTGTGTCTCGGGACAGTATCGAAGGCTTTGTTTATGTCAATTGCTATTAATATTGTTTTATGATATGGATAATGGTTTAGTCCGTTTATTATAGGTTGGATGATGTTGGTAAGTGCTGTGGTAGTGGAGTGGTTGGGTTTGAAACCGTGTTGGAAGTTTTGTTGTGGGATGAATTGGAGGATAGAATTTAGGATTAGTTTTTCTAAGAAGTTTTGAGATAGTGGATAAGAGGGAAATTGGGCGGTATGAGGAGGGGTTTGCTGGGTCTTTGCCAGGTTTTAGTTTAGGAATGATTAATGCTTTTTTCCATTGGGGAGGGATATAGTTGAGTTGGATGGATTTGTTGAAGATGGAGGTTAGATATGTGGTTGTGTGGTTGGATAGGTGTTTTAGGTGAATATTTGATATGTTGTCTGGTCCTGTTGCTGGAGAGTTTTTGATAGTTTTGATGGTGTTTGTGTGTTTGTGGGAGTGATGACGTTTAAGTTATTTTGGTTGTTGTGTAGTTTTTTAAGTTTTTTGATTATCTTCCTGTTTTGGGGGTGGGTTGGTAAGCTGCTTTGTTTAGCGAAATGTGTGGCCAGTAGGTTGATGTGTTGTTTGGGAGTTAATGGGGTTTGTGTTGTGGGATTGGTTTGGAGTTTCGTGAGTGGGAAGTGGGTTGTTTTTAGCGTTGTGGATTGGTGTGGATTGTTTTCCAGACTCTTTTGCTGTTTGTGTTTTCCAAGTTTTTAACGAGGAAGTTTTGGTAGTTGTTGGTTGTGTGAGTTTTTATTTGGGTCGATATTTGATTGTTTAGGGTTTCTATTTGTGTTTTGGTGTGTTGAGTGGGGTTGTTTTGGAGTTTTAGTGCGTTTCTTTGTTTTATGAGAGAAGTGATTTCGGGGTTGAGGTTTGGTTCGTATTTTTTAATGTGACCTTTAGGGATGAAGATGTTGGCCGATTTCTGGATTGTGTGGGTGAGATATTTGATTGCTGATTTGAGGGAGGATATGTTTGTGATTTCGTTTGTTGTGAGGTTTTCGTCTATGTAATTGGAGAAACCGGTCCAGTTTGCTTTTTTGTAGTTGGTAAATGTAGTTTTGGTATATATATATATATAATATATATATATATATATATATATATATATATATATATATATATATATATATATATATATATATATATATATATATATATATATATATATATATATATATATATATATATATATATATATATATATATATTTCAAATCTAATGACTTTGATTCTTTGCCGACTAGTTTCGGGAGAGTGTTTCTAGGATTAAATTACGACGAACAATTTTATTTAATGTTCATTGTAATCTTAAGCTATGATATTTTTTATTAAGTCACCCGAAACTAGTCTTCAAGTAATTAAAATGTTTAGATTTTTCTTGGGTCTTTCTGCCATTTTTAAATTTCACATCTAAATCCGAGATATATATATATATATATATATATATATATATATATATATATATATATATATATATATATATATATATATATATATATATATATATATATATATATATATATATATATATATATATATATATATATATATATATATATATATATATATCGAAAAAAGCACAGATGTACAGTCGCAGGGTGAGAAAGAAAAAAAGTTAATACAGATTTTTATTCATATATTTTAATTTACTATTCGGAAATTAGGTTGATAACACAAACATAAACTATTACGTTGTTACAACAACGAGATGACCTATGCGTTTTTAGTATATTTTTTTTAATGGTTTTGCTTAAAATACTTTAACTCGCATTTTGTCATTTTTTATTTTATTATATATATATATATATATATATATATATATATATATATATATATATATATATATATATATATATATATATATATATATATATATATATATATATATATATATATATATATATATATATATATATATATATATATATATATATTATATATTATATATATATATATATATATATATATATATATACTATATATATATATTACTTTCTAATTGATAATGGGAATTGACGTAAGAAAATGAGTTGCGAATAGCCCCAATGAAGTTGTAATCTTTTTTCGACAGCGTTGCTGGAACTATGATAAGTTTAATTAAAAATTAAATTGGCTTTATGACACGCTTTTTTTTTTTTTTCCTTTAAACCAATAATGTGAAGGTCATATTTTCATTAATACAACTCTTTATAATATTTCAATTCCTGAAAAAATTGAATATACTAACACATGAGAGATCTGAATAACATGGCAAATCGTCATCGAGCTGATACTACTATTGAAAAGTGTACACTTTGGTAGACATAAACAGTACCAATGGAATGGTAAAGAATGGTCGAAATCTGATCATAATTTAGATGGGCAAAGCCAACTGTGACAGTTCATCAGATGTCTGAACACCATTCACTGTATATTGTGGTCTTTGGTGGCAATCTCTAAGCTAAAGTTTTCTAATACTTGCTTCATAAAGGGCAAATACGTAACAAGTTGTCTTTTTAACTTCACGAATTTAAATACCTTCTTATGTTCACATTGATAAATTTGAAGGTCCTGAAAAAGGCATTTATATAAAATCATTAATCAACTTTTTAAAATTATTCATATTACTTTCTATCGTTTTTATCGGTATTATTATCCAATACACAATCAATTTTATTACGAATACACAAAATTTTTGCGTCATTGAAGTTCCAATCATGAAAGTAAGGTTACAAGATCTGAACTATAGATCATTGCAAAAAAGTTTTAGTAAATTTTCATAAAGGGAATAGAAAATACAGTTTACCTGGTATTCTTGATGTGAATATATAAATATATATATATATATATATATATATATATATATATATATATATATATATATATATATATATATATATATATATATATATATATATATATATATATATATATATATATATATATATATATATATATATATATATATATATATATACATTACCACAAAAGAAAGCAAAATAAAAACGAGAGATATTTCTAGACTAAAACCCAATTTATCTGTAAATTTCGCAAAAGGATAAAATAATTTAAAGGAAAAAATTTAATCACTTTTATATTTTAAACAGAAATCAATTAAAAATACAATATTCATAAATAAATATTCTTATAAAATGAATATAACAATCCAACTTTTTTTTCCTTTTAATTAATAAGTTTGGGTCAACTTCTCTTTCCAGACCGTATTCGGTCAAAACGTTAATAATACTGGATCAATCCTAATTCGTAATAAAGACATTTAAAATTGTAACCATAGAAAATGAAAAAAAAAATTTTAATTGGCCTAATAATAATAATAATAATAATCATGTTTTTTCCCGGCAATAAATGTGTGTGTAATAAAGTTCTAACAAATAGAGAATTGATAGATAAAGGGATAAATAAGTAGACAGATAGAAAAATCTAATGACAAAAGGCTTATCTTAGAAGAGGTTTTAACTCTCCACTGGTTTTTATAACAATGCTCTCAATTTTCTCCTCTAATTCAAAGATATATCAAGAAATAGTAGTTATGATTTTTGTGGTAAATATTAAGGACAAAGTAATAGTGTATATATGACACGCATTACTGATTGGTAAAACTTATCATCTGCAGGGAACGCTACTCTCTGATAACGTCATTTAAATCACCTGTAAAAAATAGCAATTCCTAAAAACAAATTAGATACAGACTTTCTAGCCTGTACATTCAAACATAGTTGCAGAACTAAGCAGTTTAATCTGACACAACAATAACATACTTTTTTTTTTTTTTTGAAAGATTACCTTTGCATGGAATGAAATATTAATCTCATTGATGTCATAGCTCTAAAAGAAACGAATTTTAATTATTCAGCAAACGAAAGAAAATTTTCCTATGCCTAACATAATTTTGATATTAATTATTTTACTTTCTCTAATTTTACCTGTTCTGTTACTTTGAAACTAAAAAATTCAACATACACAGTATGAACCCCCTACCCTTCCCACCCCCCCACAAAAAAACTTCAATCTAGTCTATATTGTTCGCATCTTAGTTGCTTTCTTTTAATATCATTGTATTAGATCCAAAATTCTTACTTCAACAATATTAAAATAATAATAATAATAATATCTTTATCTTCTCCCTGGAAGGGTATTCACCCTGTCAGTAGGGCCAGCATATTTTGCTCTTAAAAGTCCCTCTCTTAGAGTGCTCTAAAAGATCTTGTTTTTAGGCTCGTTGCTTTCTCTGCCAGACCTTGAGTTTTATTTAACTCTCAGGTAGGATTTTCACTCTTTCAGTGGGACTCCATTTAACCTCTAAACATATTCTCAAAGACCTCTCCAGAAGATCATGCTTCTCGGAGCTATAGTTTTCCATGCTGGTCCTGGAGTTG